>JAJKFI010000037.1:11259029-11306818 GCA_029204185.1 Lerista edwardsae
TGATTGATTGATTGATTGATTGATTGATTGATTGATTGATTGATTGAAGAGTGATAAATACAAGGGCTCTCACAACCTCTGTTTTAAAATAATTTCTTTGTGTTCATACTCACATAGCCCAGTCTTTAGATAATGCTTGCTAAAAGTAATGCCTTATAGTTTGTACAAATGGATAACAATCTAAGTCTGTAAGATAATTATATATCCATGCATATTACTTGTAATTTGCATAGTTTAATTTGCCTCATGCAGAATTTCATTCATTGAATATATACAGATTTTATTTAATACTTTCTCTAATGAACAGGCGTTCAGTCATATTTTGACTCCTAGGAGATTAGATTTTAACAGAGATGGAGAGTCACGTGGAGAGTCCTAGCCACCAGACGTTGGATTTCGGAGCTCCGGTATCTGTGCTTTTGTTTTTGCCTATTCTTTATTTATGGTGTTTTGTGACCTGCCCTTCATTCCTCTCTGCATTAAGAAATACTTCCCCTGCATTCCTCTGGTTTTTTTTGTGGCTTAATTACCTGTTTTTATTGCTCCTTGAGCTTGTGTGTGATTTACAGCCAGCAAGACGACCTTGGGCCGCCATTTTTCCCGTAGTGTTTGAATTTCTTTTTCACTGCTGCGGTTTGCTATTCAGCCCTAATGAGGCGGAAACGAACACTTTCTCCGTCTAGTGCAAACCTTGAGACGTTGTTACCATCACTCAAGCAGTCAAGATTAGAAAAGTTTTTTCCGTCTTCTCAGGACTCTATTACCAATGAACTACCATTGAGCCAGCTTCCCTCTCAAGCGGACATCTCCCGGGTATCTCCTCCCCCTTCGGATGGCCTGCTGGAATCCCTGCAGCCCCCCCAATTTGGGGAGGGAGAACACATGCCTTGTGGAGTGGCTTGTGAGTTTGCCAAAATGTTAGAAGAGCATTCTTGTTTGACTGCCCAGACGGTCTCATCAATTTTTTCTCAATTATCTCATATACTGAGTCTCACTAAGGAGCTCCACTTTACTATCTCTCAGCAGTCTATCCATTCTGCCAAGAAGTTTAATAAGTCTGCGTTGGATACTTCACAATCTTCTCCTGTTCCAGCTTCTACTACAAAGATTTCTTCTTCGTCCTCTCTTCATTTCTCCAATCAACTAGTCTATCAAGCACAAGCTGCTGTTATTACACTTTGTCATCAGGATCGATCCAGAAGACACCCTGACTGGACTAATTTTTCACAGACCAGGAGACATTTGGCTTTTCTACTTAAGGTTCCAGTATCTACTGTTGATCTTTTGAACATCGTCAAGTTATCCTCTGCTCAACGTTTCTCTCGCTTGTTATTGGAATTCCAGTCCAATTATATTCCTAGACTTTTATTTGCTGCTACTAGACCTCTTCTAAGATGGGGTATAATCCCTCACCGCTTCTTCCGGAATTTATCAATAACCAACCTAGTTTCGAATAAGAAACTTTCGAATAAGAAACTTTCCTATGGAAGAGGATTGAGAGTTACTGCTCAAGAGCAGCCTCTTCGTCAGGAACGAAATGGGACCTCCTCTCCCTCTCTTTTAGATTGCTCTTTGTCAAATCCCAATTTACTTCCTCTCCCCCCTCCCTTACAGGCTGTGCAGTTGGTTACTGCTTCCTTGGGTAAATCGATGTTAACTCCCTCTGAGAGTCCGGCTGATCCTTTGTTAATTCAGCCTATGTCTCCTTTGGCCTCTACATCAAATTTTGTGACTTCTGAAAATTCTCAGTTTCCCATGGTTGATTGTGTTTCTCCAGCTGTTCACTCTAACTTTTCTTCCAATCCTTCTTCGCATATCCCTTTATCCCCAGTTTGTATTGTAAAAAAAAGCTCTTCAACCGATACCTTTTTATTGGTTGATGCTCTAACTCAAAATCCTCCCCCATTAAATTTTAGTTTTATTGGTCAGGGTGTTACTAACTATAGAGAGTCTTGCCCTCAGGAATTATGTTCCCCTGTTCCTTCCAATTCTAAGTCTTCTCCTACTGGGTTACCACCAACTACAGTGGTTTCCAATCCTTTATTGAATACCCTTCCCTCTGTTTCATATTGTGATTCTTTTGCACCTTCAAATAGTCTTACTGTACCTAATAATTCTGGTTGACTATCTGATTCTATTCCTCAATCACACCTTGCTGTGTCTTTAAATCTTATCTCTTGGAATATTTCGGGTTGGTCAGGGAAGGCTTCTGATAAAGATTTCATTCAATATCTGAGATCCTTTGATATAATATTCCTTCAGGAAACCTGGTCCCTGACCCCCCCCCCCCGACAATCCCTGAATATACTTCTTATCACCTCCCTGCTTTTAAGATCAAGCAATCAGGCCGTCCTTGTGCAGGACTTTGCTGCCTTATTAAATCTTCCTTACCTTATTCTTTTTCCTCTTATTCTTCTCAGTCTCAGTATATCCAAGTTTTTCTATTACAGGGCAATGATTTCAAAATTCTGTTGTTCAAGGTGTATATTCCTCCTGCTGCAGTTTCACCAAGTGCTTTGTGGGATGACCTTGAGAAGCTTGTAATGGAATACACCAACGCTATTCCTACGGCGTCTTTATTAATTCTGGGTGATTTCAATTCAAGAATAGGATCTAGTAATACAGCTTTAGCTCAGTTCATGAATTGGAACTCAGATGAGCTGATTCCTTCCTGGTTTCTTTTTCCTAGGTTATCCAGAGACTCCTCCTTTAATAGCTATGCCTCTTTCTTTATCGATCTTTGCCTTTCTGCGAATGTTTTTATCCTCAATGGATCTTCGGGAAGGGACACTCCTGGTGAATTTACACACTTTTCTGTCAGAGGGTCAAGTGTTATCGACTATGCTCTTGCCTCTCCTGATCTTTTTCCCCATCTTTCTGATTTTTCAGTTGGTCACCGTTCTGAAAGTGACCATCTTCCTATTTTACTATCTTTTTCATTTTCTTTTTCTATGTCTCACTCCCCAATTACTTCCCATAGTCCTATTCACCCTTTCAAATGGTCTTCTACAGCAGAACAAGTTTTTTATTCTTGGACTCAACTGTCAGAGACCAAATCCTGTATTAGTAACTTAACATCAGCTTCTTCTCCAGCTTCAGCTATTGCAATATACAATTCTTTAATTGATTCATTAGTTCAATTCCTTAGTTTCTCTTGTCCCTCTCATCCATCTAGGGGCCCCCATTGTAATAAATCTTGGTTTGATGCAGAGTGTTGGCAATTAAAGAAACAAATTAGGGCTCTTTTTCTTTTAATACGCCAACATCCATCCCCACCGCTTCTTAAATACTATTTCCATATGCGCAGGGTATGTCGTGCCCTGTTTGATGATAAAAGACACCAGTTTGCACAACGCAAATGGTTACAATTGCATCAGGCAATCACAACTCATAATCACAAGTCTTTTTGGTCTTTGGTGTCCCGGGCTAACTCTTCCTTTTCTAAATTGGTACCGTCTATTCCTTCCATCACATGGGTTGATTATTTCTCCAAAATGTTTTCTATTCCGACTTCATGCCCTCCCTCAGTCAACTCTTTACAAGAAATACCTGATTGGCCCCCTGTCACCCCGGATGTGATCATTGAGTTAATTACCTCATTGAAGCCTGGTAAAGCTCCTGGTTCCGACCATATTCTAAATGAGATATTGTCCAGCAACCCAAGTTGGTGGGCGGAACCTCTTGCTACTCTTTTTACTTTGATAAATCATTCTGGTTGTCTTCCTGTTGCATGGCAATCATCTATTCTCATCCCTATCCATAAAAAAGATGATCCGTCACAACCTTCTAACTATCGTCCAATAAGTTTATTATCAAATATCGGTAAATTGTATTCCAAATATCTTCTGTCTAAACTTTCTTCCTGGGCTGTTTCTAAAGATCTTCCTGGGAAGGAACAGATTGGTTTTCGCACTGGAGCCTCTACTCTTGATCACATTTTTGTGTTGACACATCTTGCTGAAAAATATTCAATCTATAATAGATCCAAACTCTTTGCTGCATTTGTTGACCTTCGTGGGGCTTTTGATTCTGTAAATAGAGAACTTTTGTGGGCAAAACTCTCCAAATGGGGCATTGATTTACGCTTGCTTTTTTTGCTTCGCCAGTTACATTCTCAAAATTTTTGTCAGGTTCGTTTACCCAACCTTAATACTCTCACAGATAGAATCCCCATTCACAAAGGTGTTCGACAAGGTTGTATTCTAGCCCCTTTATTATTTAACTTATTCTTAGCCGATCTTCCTTCTTTTCTGTCTTCAGGTTATCAGTCTGCTCCAGTTCTCAATGGCGCCCCTGTTTCTTTACTTTTGTACGCCGATGATGCTGTTCTTTTATCTCTTACTAAATCTGGCCTTCGGTGTATTTTATCTAAATTTCAGGAGTATTGTGATTCTAATGACTTGTCCATTAATGCCAGGAAAACCCAAGTACTGGTCTTTTCTCATTCTTGGTCTCCTCGTACATGGACAATTGGATCTAATACTTACCAACAAGTACAGTCTTATAAATATCTGGGCCTTCATATTCATCACAAACTTAACTGGTCCCTTCACAAGAAAGCTGTTATCTCATCCATCTCCCCTCAGCTTAAAGCAATTTCAAAATTTCACTATAATTCTGGAAATCAATATATACCTGCAGCCATTCAGATATTTCACTCTAAAATTCTTTCTCATTTGTTTTATGGTGTTCCAGTATGGATTCAGACAGTTAATAAGGATATCGATCAAATTGCAGCTATTTTTTTTCGCAGAATTCTAGGGGTCCCAAATCTTATACGTCTTTCTACTCTCATCTTAGAATTAGGTATACACCTTCCCTCCACAACTGCTTGGCTATTAACTTTTAAATTTTGGCTTAGACTGCATCTAAACTCTCTTCCTGGGTCCCTTTTATATGATTTAGTACGAGATTCTTACTTTTCCTCTTGGTTTCGTCTTCTTGACAACAAGCTTTCTTCACTCAATCTTTCCTTGGAATCTCTTGTGGATTTGAGCCTCTCAAGGGCTTACACCATGATAAAGGATAGACTCTGGCAATTTGAATTTAATTTTTTATGTACTAATATTAATCCTACTTGCTCTCCCCTATCTTTAGGTATTACTCCATCCCTGGATTTTGTTCCCAATTATTTTTATTCCTTAATTAATCCGTCGTTTAGAAGAGCTTTTATGTTGGCACGTTTTAATATATTCCCTTCGGCTGTTCATGCTGGCCGCTTTCTCCACATTCCCCGTGAAAAAAGGTCTTGTTTATTTTGCCATGGGCCCCCTGACACTTTGTTTCATATTCTTTTTCAGTGCCCAGCACACCAACATCTCAAAAATATTTTTTTTGAACCCTGGATCTCATTCTTTTCTAATCCAACTGATGCTACACTTTCTGTTTTTATGAGTGATGAGTGTGATTTTCTTACTGCAGCCGTTGCAAGTTATCTATATGAGATTCTTAAATCTACCCCTTCTTCCCTTTTTTAATGGCTGCACTGTTTGTATCTATATTCTGGTTGTTGTTGTTGTATTTATGTATTTTGTGTATGCCAATAAAGGTTTTGGGAAACGATTTTAACAGAAATGTTATTTAGGGTGCCTTACTCAACACAATTTTACCTCTGAGTAATAAATAAATAACACCATTTTGAACACCTCTAGGAATAAGAATATATAGCAATTATCTCCGTATGATTTAAATCAATTCTAGCCCAGGAACTATCAAAGCCAGACAAGCCATTGCATTGCTATGATAAGGTGCTACACCTAGTCTTAACCCCATTCCAGATGAGATCCATCGGACTGGTACAAAATAACTGTACTGGTTCAAAGTCTTAATGAACCTTCCAAACAAAGATAGTGACAAAGAAAGGTACATTGAGAGCATACAGCCATTGATATTTTTTTTGTCTATACAGCAGAAAAGGAAATCGATTGCTTGGTAATAATCACAGAGGGATTTTTCTTTATTCACTATGCGGAAAAGATCCATTCTGGAATCACATTTAACAGGTTTCTGATACACACTGCTGAGGTTTTTTTTTTTCACTTGCCAGCTAGTGTAGTTATAGGAAGGGCTGGGGAACTATAGGTGTGAGGTTTTATATAACGGCAGATTCAAGAGATATTGACCTTTATATGATGGTCTTTGTTGATCTCACAAAGGCAATATCCTTTTTGTAGAGCTGGCCTTTGGAAACGATTTGCTAGACTTGGCTGCCCAAAGCCAATTATCACTGAGGTGAGCCAGTTTCATGATGAATGGATAGAGAGGTAGACAAAGAGAATGTTTCTGAGCCCTGTGTTATAACTAGAAAGAGAGCATTCCACTTGCCCTGCAAGCATTCCTGCTTGTTAACCACTGCATGCCTGGACTCTTTTCATTGTAAGAATACAGAAGCAAAGATCACCCACAGGATGAATTAGATTTACTACACACACACACACACACACACACACACACACACACAAACACACACACACACACGTCAAGGCTGTGAACTAAAACTGACAATGCAATCTTATGAGTATCTGCTCAGAAGTAAACCCCACCAAGTCCAATGGGACCCACTCCCATGGAAGTGATTGCAATCTAAAAGCTCCGTCCTATCAAAATCCACCTTGCACTGATGCAGCCGCGCCACCAGTGTGAGCATGGCGTCCTGCAGGGGTCAGTCCTGGAGGTTTCCCCAGGTAAAGGAACATTTGCCCCAGGGTAAGCCTCCACTGCCCCAATGTGTTTTTAGGGGGGAATCTGTGCCAGCCATTTTGCTGGTTGAAGTCCTGGTAGATCTTTGTGGGTGAATCAAGTCAGGGAAGGGGGATAGGATATCAGCAGAGCTATTGCACCCATAACCAACGACTTCCCACTCTTGACACACCACCATCTTCGCCCTGGTTTCGCCCCATTCCATTAACCCCTGCACCAATATAGAGGCTTTGGGGCTCCCACTTAAGCTGCTGTAACCACGCCTCATTTGTGGCAATGGACAGGCTGTGCACTATAGCACATTGCATTGTGCAATGGTTGCGAAATGTGGTGTGCTGCTGGCATGTGTGTCCAGCAATGCAGCCACTGGGTATGGTTGGGATGTAAGAATTTTTTTAATGCATTACATCAACATTTTGCAAGTGAAGAATGTCTGATCATGCAAGGCAATTTTCAAATTATCTTCTTTCTTCTCCAGGCTGCCACATACCTGTTCCAATTAGTCCCCCATCTCTCAGTAATTGAGGTTTGGGATACAAGGCATGTACCTCAACAATTACCTCCTTCCTGCATGATTGGTAGTTCTGCTCTCTATGACAGAGAGTGGCTACAGCCAGCGATGGGATCTACAAATGAACAAGGGGAACGCTGGGCGAGACGTAGGTGGGACTTCCGCTTGAGTGGCAGCCCGTCCGTAGCATTCTGTGGCTGCCCTGGCCTCGGGGGGGCTCCTGCTCGCCGCGGGGGACAGGTGAGGGTCACGCCGGGTGCCTGGGCGAGCAGTGGGGGGGCACGCTAACCGGGGGCAGCCCCCCCCGAGGCCAGGACAGCTGCGGAATGCTACAGACGGGCAGCCAATCACGCAGAAGCCCAGCATAAGTCCCGCCCAGCATTCCCCTTGTTCATTTGTAGATCTGGCTACAGCCCATGATTTCTACAACAGCCCATGGGTGTTTGTGCCGTGGCAGTTTCTTCATGAATGGGCATGCCGGTAAATGTGGTCTATTTCTCAACATGTATTCATTTAGGAGTATCTAACCTGAAAAAGACAGGCATTTGACATCACTCTGATCACATTTGTATTCTAGGATGTTACCATCAGAGAGCACTTCCTCCAAGCGGCGGATAAACTTCACGCATTTCTGTGTTGCAAACCAAAGTAGATTAATGATGAAATCAGAGATGGCCCAACCCTACTGGGGCCTTGTGCTGTTGGAACTAGCATCCCAGAACAGACGCAGAGAGAAACCATGCCAACAACTTCATCAAATCTATTTTCCCACTTGGAGAGGCACTGCCCCACAAAAGATATTAAAACGAAGCTGCCAGATTGAACACAATTCGTAACTAAAACATGCAGCTCCCACAGGACAAAAATGATAGATATCACTATGGAAGCATTACACTTTAGGATGACCAAGGAACAGAATCCAGAATGGATTGCATACATATAACAATGTGCTGTTTTGGCAATGGCTGACTGAAAGAGAGGTGGGGGGTCTCCTCCGCCCTATGGTTGCCGTCGTTGCCCATAGGAAAAGTAAAACTTCAGGAGAGAGCAAAACTTGTTTTCCAACATTACACTGGGCAGCTTGGTCCTTACTGATAGAAATTTCACAGAGGGCACATATATGTAGGGACGTGGTGGCGCAGTGGGTTAAACCGCTGCTGCTGGGCTTTCCGACCGGAAGGTTGGGAGTTTGAGACTGCGTGATGGAATGAGCTCCTGTTGCTTGTCCCGGCTCCTGCCAACCTAGCAGTTCGAAAGCACCTAAATGCAAGTAGATAAATAGGGACCACTTTGGTGGGAAGGGAACGGCGTTCCGTGCGCTATGGCGTAGAGTCATGCTGGCCACATGACCACGGAAGCTTGTCCTCGGACAAAACGCTGGCTCTACAGGCTTTGAAACGGAGATGAGCACCGCCCCTTACAGTCGGTCACGACTAGACCATTCGGTCGTGGGGAAACTTTTACTTTACATATATGTAGAGTGTAGAAACACATAGGATACCACTACCACAGCCAGTTCTTTACAATGTGAGAAAGCAACTGTCTTGGTTCTCAGAGGGAACCAAGTGTCTTTGGGGGCCCTTCCTTTTTCCCTTCAATGTGAATTTTTCTCCGGGCCCCTTTTTTGGGTCCCTTTGTCTCCCATGCTTCCTTTTTGACCCAAGGCCCAGGTTCAATGTACCCCCTGCCCCTCCCTTTCAGAGCCCTTGCAGGCTTGATTTGGAATGTAGCATCAAGCTAAGCACAGGCCTGCACACCTTATTGACACCTGCAGCGAGCAGGATTTGCTTACCTTGCTCCTGCTTACAACCAAGAGCTTGAATGAATGAGGAAGGACCATGGTTGTGGGGTGGAAACTCAGCGGTAGAGCACCTTCTTTGCAGTCGAAGTCTTCGGTTTCAATCCTCAGCATCTCCAGGAAGAGCAGAAGAAAACTCTGAACCTGAAAAATCTTGGAGAGCCACTGCCAGTCTATGTTGGCAGTACAAACCTAGATGGACCAACAGTTTGATTCAGCATAACACAGCTTTCTAGTTCTGCTTGCTTAGGTAAGTGCCTCTTCTTGAATGCTCACCAGATTTTCACTTTCTGAGGCACAATCCTAAAATGAAGTAGGCTGGCATAAGCTAAACCAGCAAAGTTTGGCCAGCACAAGGGGCACCATAAAGTAAGTTTGGACCACTCTCGGAGTCAAAGAGGCCAGCACACAGATGTGAGCCATCCTCCCTTACTCCGAGAGTAATCCAACCACCTTTGTGGTTGCTCTCGTGCTGGCCAAACTTTGCTGGCTTAGTTTATGCTGGCCCAACTCCAGTTTAGGATAGCCCTCTAAAAGAGTTTCTAAAAGTGAATTTTCACGTTCTAAAAGAGTTTGATGAGACAAGTGGCAGTTTTCTAGGGAGTGTAACATCTTTGAAATAAGGACACTTTCATCCACAAATGTCACAAAGGCCCCAGAACCTGAACAAGATAGAGTATCATCCAGCCATGTTAAGTACTTTTGAATCTCACTAGGGTTCTCTTGTGTCAGACAAATTTAATAACACATTCTGTGCCAATGTAACTTAATTGTCAGTGACGTTTGTTTATTTTTAAAAATAGAAATGCAGGATGCAAGCAAAATCTAGAAAATAAAAATAAAAATACTCCATTCACATTCCCAGTTTGCAATTGCAAAATTGGGGGCTGCTAATTAATATTTTCCATTATTTGTCTTGGAACTTGTTTATGCTGTTTCTCCTTGATGTGTTCCTTCTTAATGCACTGCTATAATGAGCTACTCACCATGTTAATTATTCAGGCATGAAAGATTTTTTAATTTTCAAGAGATACTGTTTGCTGTTTCTTTAGACGGCAAGCAAGCGAGAAAGGAACCCTTCTCTAGTACTTCTAATACTCTAATACTTCCATTTTTATTTGCTCTGGTGCTCTGCAATGTCTAAATTAGATTGGGGTTCTCTTTATTATCGTAGGATGTGTCTTTCTGAAAGCTAATTAATATGGGCTGAATGTGTCATAACTATCAGTTGTTCCAAACCAGAGAGGGATGATGGGACCTGGGAGGAGGTGGGATTGGCAGCAGTGTTGCATGCTGTATGCTATCCCCAGGCCAGATAAGAACATAAGAAAAGCCCTGCTGGATCAGGCAAAAGGCCCATCTAGTCCAGCTTCCTGTATCTCACTGCGGCCCACCAGGTGCCCCAGGGAGGCACGAGACAACAAGATGCTTGCATACTGTTGCCTCTTCCTTGCACCTGGTACTCTGAAGTAGCCCACCACCTTTGTAAGGAGGTTGCACAATCCATCATTGCCTATAGCCCACGATGGACCTTTCCTCCAGAGATCTTCTGACAGGGATCCATTCAGACTTGTGCTGGCAATTTAGCTGGTGCAAGTATAAGTAGACCCATTGCTAGAGCTGGGGCATTCCTTAGGCCAAGGGGACAAATGTTCCCTTACAACAAGGAGATCTTCAGACTGCAAATTTCCCCCTCGGGATACAGAACAAGCCACACAGGCCTTTCTGCATTGACACAGAGAGATTTCAATAGGCTTGGACTGTTAGTCTCTCAACCTGTGTTAGTCTCTCAACCTGTGGCTCATGGAGAATATTGTGGTGAATGATACCTCCTTTGAAGGAACTTGAGGATGACAGTAGATGCACTACAGTAGATGCACCCTTTAGGGCTCCTGGACCTTTAACAATTGTGTAGAAGAGGGAATTTCAGCAGGTGCAGATTGTCATCTCACAAACGATGGTTAAAGGTCAGGGAGACCTCAACTGGAAAGGACGGCCATCCCTGCCTTAAGCTAAAGGAAGACTGAATTTAAAGAATGTTTGGGTTCTGATATCTAGCAAAATGCATGTTAGATCTAACTTGGATAACGCTGTCTGAACCTTTTTGAAACAATTTAAACCAGTTTTTTCCAAACTGTGGGTCGGGACACACCAAAGGGTCACGAGTCAATTTCAGGTGGGTCGCAAAGCACCTAGAGCAGTCCTATTGAAAATATGGGAAGATGGGATGCTGGAAAGAGGGAGGGCTGTGTGGTTGTTTTGCTTGTGTCAAGGTTCTAAATAGGTTTTTTTTCTTTCTGATTCACTTTGCTCTTAGAAAATATTGCTGCATTCTCAGGAAAGCAGCAGGCTCTAGCATCACAATGGTGGCACTTCCGGCCATGACATCACTTCCGGTGGGTACAAAACAGATGGTCATTCTAAAAAGTACGTCCCAGTGCTAAAAAGTTTGAGAACCACTGATCTAAGCTAATAGTAATTACCATGGTGCCCGCACATTATTTGAGTAATTATATATTGTGTGACGAATTATCACATTTTTGGCAATTTGAGTATCATGGAAATATTTGGAGCATCGTTCACCTCAAATTTTGCAGAGGGGATTTGGGGGAGGGGAGAAGTGCCTTCATGTCATCTTTAATCTGGGCCTCTCTCGACAACGGGAAATGGAAGAGAGCCTAGCAAGCCTCTCTTGTCATTATCTCAGCAGGTGGGGTATTCCAAAATGGCTGACTCGCCTCAGCAAAGCTGACCCTGCTAAGGTAACAGAAAGCAGCACACTGCTGAGCTATACAGATGGAAAATCATTCCCAGCAAGAATCTGAGTCCCTGATCTGTGCCAAGAGGGACTCATCTTTGCCAATTTAGCACTTCCCGCTGCTACTTCTTTCTCTATGTGTGACTGAGTAACCATTTATCTTCTACTCTGTGACATTCTGCATCTCTGGAGTATATAGTAAGGTCCCATATTTTAATAGCTGCATTTTTGAATTATACTGTAATCGAAGAGTTGGTTCTTAAACCCAATTTATTTTATAACCAGTGGAAAACAAGTGGACTTCTAGCCACCTGGCATATTCCAGCAAGATGAGACAGTGCACACGTGTAGATTGATTTAACTAATGTAAGCTAACTGATTGTAATATAATAATGCATTCATAATAACAGATTTAAAATTTGAGCATAAGCAAAATTCTTTGGATTAATGCTAAAGCCGATATAAACGTTCAGCATTCCAGTGCCAATTCTAATTGGCATGTCCAGAGGAGGGAAAAATACATGGGCAGACTGTTTAAACTATGCTATTGCAATTTGCAATCCTTCTGTGGTTTAACTGTGGTTGCAGTCCTGACAGAAATCAAGAATTAACCAAGCTGTGAATCCTCCAAATGGCTCCCATTTTCGCAGCATTATAAATTGCACACAGAACTCAAAAGCTATGCTAATGTCAGAAACTTACAATCCAATGCCCAGAAACACTGGGACATCTCAGGGCCCAATCCTGAGGGCCATTTTGGTACTGCTGCTCCTCCAGGAGCTGGGCAGCTCAGGACTGGATTTCCTGTTGGTGACCAAACCAGCCGATTCCTGTAATGCAGAATCTTTCACTAGTGCCACTGCAAAATTAGGCATCTTTGAAATGTAAGGAATTTTCCATCAGCATTACATAAATAAACAAGAAGTGTGACATCACATTTGTCACTGATTTTTGAATACTGCTACATCCATTCCACTGCCAAATTCCTTCCACAGCCCTCAATAAGGCATAAGGCAAGCAAGATTGGGTTTAAATGTGCCATTATGAATCATACAAAGACTTGTAGTAGTAGTAGTAGTAGTAGTAGTAGTAATGCTTGGTATTTATATACCGCCTTTCTTGGTCATCAGTTTGTTCCTTTGACTTTAATTCAAGGCGGTTTACATAGGCAGGCATTTCTTAAACCGCAAGGGTTTTTACAAATCACAACAACAATCTTACAAGAACTACTACATGCAGATGACACTTTCATATCCAGTCCTTCTAACTGGCCGCACGAATGCCTTCCCCCGGCTGATAGATGGCTTCTTTGCTCTCACCAAAGAAAGAAACAGCTGCCCCAGCAACTCCCCTCTCACAGGCAGCTGGAGAACAGCTCAAGTCTTATCAGCCACATTCTTCAAGGTCTGTCGCACACGGAAGCAGTCCTATCAAAGCCAGAATTCCACCACCCACTTTTTCTTGGGGGAGGCAGGCAGTTACCTTCTATGCTCCCTATGGGCAACCCATCCTGATTCCAAGCTATCAATCATCAATTACAATCACGTCAAAGCCAAGCCCTTTAAAGGGGGCTTGAGGAAGATCTGAGTTGCACCCCCACCAGCTCACCGTGCTTTGAGCTTGGCTTTACTATCCATGGAGAAGGGCACATGGGGCCGCCAGTCAACATCTCTAAGCCAAGCAACCTCTGGCCAAGTGCCCCACACTTGCCCACTTCACTTCCTCTGGACGCACACTGATCCCTCATCCCCAACCCTCATAGCACATAGGTCATCATGACCAGTAGCCATTGACAGACCTCTCCTCCAAGAACGTGTTCAATCCCCTTTTCAAGCCTTTTCAAGCATCTTATTACATTTATTTCCACAGACTGTCTTCCCTGATGTTATTAACATGTTTGATTTCACATGATCAGTTCATTTGACTCATTTTCATTGCCAATGGCAGTTTGAAAATGTCTTCTGGCTTCTTCCTCTACCCCTCCCCCCCCCCCCCGCCAAAAGGGCTAGCTTTCCTTAATATTTAGAAACAGTAACAGTGATGCCCAAAACTGAAGTACTAGACGCACACCTCTCAAAAGGGTGCTGTGTATGTAATCTTGCTTTTTCAGTAAGAATATCCCAGCAATTCAGAAATTGCGTCTTAATGCTTTAGTTCCACACATGCTGGTAAAATGAGCAGGCTTAATAAAATCACTCTATGACCCTCCCCCCAACCTTCAACTGGGGAAAGAAAATATTATTTTCATTAATGACTTTTGCTGTAGTAGGACTGCCTCCAATTTTTTGCACTAGTTATGATACAAATTAAAATGGCACGGATAGCTCACACATTCATTCATTCATTCATTCATTCATTGATTCAAATAGTATTTATATACCGCTTTTCAACACAAAGTTCACAAAGCGGTTTACAGGCAAATAGTAATAATAGAGTTAAATGGCTCCCTGTCCCAAAGGGCTCACAATCTAAAAATCTAAAAAACACCACCAGCAACAGCCACTAGCAAAGACGCTGCGCAGGGGTGAAGAGGGACAATTACTCTCCCCCTGCAAAATATAAGAGGAACACCACGTGAAAAGTGCCTCTTGCCCAGTTAGCAGGGGCAGGCCCATCGGTTGGCAACATCAGCCCATTGGTTGGCAACAAATCCTCATCTCCCACAAGTGCCTTAGTTATGAATACGGAGGGCAACCTTGAGGCCTTTCAAGGAGTCCACTCTCCCCTTTCTTCCCACTAGTGTTGGCCTTTGGGCCCATTCCTGTTACATGGCTGTAATGCGAAATGCCTGTCCATTGCAGGTAACATGAGGTCCCTGCATACAGCAGCCACTGTGCTGGCAGAAGGTGGTCCAACAGATGTGGTCCAACATCACCCTTTGTTAATGCATAGAGGGGAATAATTGAGCAGGGCTAGAGAGTTCAATGAGTCTTTCATCTGCAATTCTTGTTAACACCAAGTAGCCTGCTCAGGCTGTGACTCTATTTGGAGACTGGGGGGGGGGTGGGGGGGGGGCAGGGGGTGGCTCCTTAACCAGATCCACCTTTTCTGCTCAAAACTGACTTGGCAAATGGTTTTCTTCATGTGTTTAGGGTTGCAGGAAGGTTTAGCATTATTTTTATGTAGGTGAACGATCAACTTGGAGAGGATGACTTTGAGCTAGAAAACGACTAGGGTGGGCAAGTGGTTTCGCAGCCATGCAGCTTGCCCAGGTAGCTTTGGGCTAAAGAAGAAAAGCAGAGGAAAGAAGCATGAAACGGGAGTTTGTGCCTCACTCCAAGCAAAAGGAATCAATGGTGGATCAACAGCGTTAATAATGGTGCTTTATCAGCCAATGTACACTCCAGTAACGCTTATCACCCAGGCACCTGTGCTGTGCACATATCTAAATATAGTAGTGGATTTGAGAGTCTGGATGCAATAAGCCTGTTTGAGAAACAGACAGAATCTCTGATTAGGATTAGGAGAGTGATACGCAAACAAGGCCAGCATTTGCATTTATTTACCACTCTTTGTAATCCCTGAAACAGAAACTAGCCACGTATCCTCCTGGCCAGCAGAAACAATTTAAAGTTCCCTGTTTAACAAAACATTTTTTTCAGAAAATGGTTCAAGGGTTAGACTGTATCCTGTTTCTTCAAACAGGTACACACTTATCTACAGCTGTAGGTATTAAAATAGCGGCAGCAGAAAAGTTATGCTTATTTTATGGGAAGCTTCAATGTCAGGATCATTCTTAGAGGCATAACTGTATCCCCCACCTGGTCTGTGCGTACAAAAACGAGAATCCAAAGTCCTAGAACTAAACAAAAAATACTCTCACACAAAGGCATGCAACCAGCTGCAACTTCAGTCTCATTTACAAATGTGTTTATGTCCTGCCTTGCAAACTAGATCTTGATTTCTGCTTCCATATATTAAAAAATAAATAAATACTGTACATTGTGGTTCAATTCTAGGCACACCTGCTTGCAAAGAAACGCGATTGACTATAATGGAACACAAGTAAACATAGAAAGAAAGTTTTGATGCATGGACTTCAGGGGAATAAAGGATAAGAGATTAACATGTACTGTGTATGTTCCAGGATGTGGAATTGTTGATTACTTTATATGATTGAGAGCGCAATCCTAAACTGGATTTAGGCCAGCATAAGCTAAGGGCCATAAGCACAAGGGCCACCATAACACACATTTGGACTGCTCTCGGAGTCAGGGAGGATGGCTCACGTCTGTGTGCTGGCCTCTCAGACTCTGAGAGTGGTCCAAACATGCTTTAAGGTGTCCCTTGTGCTGGCCAAACTTTGCTGGCTTAGCTTATGCTGCCCTAACTCAGTTTAGGATTGCACCCTAAGAGCAGAATCCTGTACTGTGCTGGAATGGCGAGGCTGACAGGCCTGCGCCATATCCAGAGCAGTATAGTAGATTCTGGAGCCTCCCCAGTGCAAGGGCACATTTCCCCCCCCCTACTGTGGGTGAAACGCCAGCCTCCCCTATGCACTTTTTGGATCTGCATCTGCTAAACAGCAGGTGCAGATCCGAGGAGATTGTACGGCTTGAATCGAGGCTGCGTGACCTCCCAAATGGACGTAGGATTCAGCCGAATACCAAACCCGCCCCACTCCTGGGCTGGCACACCTGCCAGCCCACCCAGAATTACCCTTCCCTGCCCACTCCCTCACTCCGAAATGGCGCCTCCCCTGTGCCAGCCGGCGCAAGGGAGGCACAGCACTGGTGCAACTGGACCAGCGCTGCCTGCAGTGCTGGTCTCGTTGCCTTAGTGCTGACACAGGGGTGGCACGACTGGCACTCATAGAAATGACGTCACGCCGACGCTATGACATAGCCTCGGCACAACAGGCAGAGTTGGATTGCGCTGTAATAGAGGTGCCTCCCTGTATCCATGGATTTGGTATCCGTGGATTCAGTTATCTGCAGATCTGCAAAGCTAGAAGACTCTGTACTCCCTACACACCCCTGCACACTAATTAACATTGCTTAGAGGCTCACTGTGCTGAAATGTTTCTTCCTTTTATAGGACCCAATAAGCATGCAAGTTTATAGCACGTGCTGAAGAGACTAGATCAAATGTAAATAGGAAGCAGGAAGCTGCACTGTGGAGCAATCATCTATTGGTGCTGAATAGTCACCCCAATTCTAGCCTCCATCACAGAAATACCAGGTCAGCTAGCACCCAGGATGAGAGCATTGGCCCAGCACCTTTCCACTCCAGCTTCCAGGGTCAAATGTGTCCCAGTCATTAGGATCCATGGACATTAGTGTCTGTTTTTTTTGGGGGGGGGGGATCCTGATCATTCGCATCCCACTATAACTGGGCAACAAGCCTCATATATATCCTAGCATGGATGCCAATGACTGGAATGTATTGGACCAGGACACAATCACTGAGGATGCAAATACCCCAGTAGTGAATATGATTTATCAAACGCACCTTGAATATGCACTATATCACAAGCTCGCATATGCACGCATATCACCTTGAACGCACCATATCACAAGCTCCTGAATATGGCATGCAATGTTCCCATGCATGGAAAGAGCTGGGGCTTTCCCTGTAGTCTTCTATGGGAAGGGGGGAGAAATGTTAAGCAGCTGTCCCCTTGTGTAACATTTTGAGGAATGTATTTATTAACTTTAAGCTAATTACATTGCTAGCAGCTAAACAAAATTGGTGGCAGACATGGTGCAATGTGCCAAGCCTTAGGCTGCCCAGAAATTTCAAACAGAAACATTTTCTCCCATTTTCCTCATCAGCTTCCTATTGATTAGCTTGAAGATAAATTACTTTGCTGCTGCAGTCTGGCATTATAGCATCACAAAAATGAAATCAGTACAGCCACCAAATATACCAATATACAAAACCTTTACCTAAGGATACCATTTGACCAGAGCTGGGGGCATCATCCCCCCTCTCCATGTTTCAGAACACATGTGATTATTTCACTTGAGCACCTATACTTTCAGCCAACTCATTAGCTGTGCCTGATGCTGTTTAATGTCTATGTGAAGCCCCTGAGCAAATGCATCTGGGACTACAAGTCACCAGTATGCTGGTAAAGGTAAAGGTTTCCCCACGACCAAATGGTCTAGTCATGACCGACTGTAGGGGTGCATTGGTGCTCATCTCCATTTCTAAGCCTGTAGAGCTGGCGTTTGTCCGAGGACAAGCTTCCGTGGTCATGTGGCGAGCATGACTATACGCCGTAGTGCACGGAACCACGTTACCTTCCCACCGAAGCGGTGCCTATTTATCTACTTGCCTTTTTAGGTGCTTTCGAACTGCTAGGTTGGCAGGAGCTGGGACAAGCGACGGGAGCTCACTCTGTCACGTGGTCTCGAACTGCCAACCTTCCCGTCAGAAAGCCCAGCGGCAGCGGTTTAACCCGCTGCGCCACCACGGTATGCTGGAACCCAGTTCTATTTCTTCTGTTCATAAAATTTAGATGAAGGTGTGGTGATGCTGAACCAGTGCTCAGGATGTGTAAAGGACTGGATGAGATACAATCAACCAAAAGTCAATTGTGACAGTAAGATGGAGGTACCATTAGTAGAGTTAATTTGCCCTGGGAGGTAGTGCTCCGCCCATTCTAGATTAGGAGCATGCTTGCAGTTTGTGCAGGAGGCAGTTTGATCTGACTTTGGGCTCAATCTTGTGGCACATTTGTACTACTGGCTTTGGGTGTCATAAATGTGCCATAAAGCAGTTTTACGGTGCCCAGAAAGTAAGTACTACCCGCTCTGGGGCTGTACCAGTCGGCGCTGTACCTCAGTGTGGGCAGTACGAACTCACGGCACTCCAGCAGTGCCATCTGGTGGTAAAGCCTGTGGGAGGAGGGGGGAGGCAGAGAATGGGAGGAAGTGAGGAGGGGAGGGGAAGGGCAGGCCCAGCCAAGGAATGGGGCTGGTGGTGGTTTTCACCACCAAATCCTGAATCTCTGAGTCAGGCTGGGCAACCTGACACAGGGTGGCTCCAGTCCCCACCAGCAAAATAGCTGCCAGAGACTTGAGTAGCCCCATTGCGGGAGGCTGAGGCTGTCCCTGGGGTAAAGGGATGATGGCCTCTTCCCCCAAGGAGACTCCTATGGCTGCCGTGGATCTTGTAGGATGCAGCAGTAACCATTTTGGTACCACTGCCCCTGTGGGACCTGGGCAGCTCAGGATTGGGTTGCCTGTCTTTAGAGGCCTGGTGACTTCTCTAGCATGAGACACCTTTCTTTGCCACAGTTACCTATGGTCTGCTAACAACCCATTTGGATTGCTGCAATATTATTGTAACTAGGATTGCCTACAAAGACTGATCAGGAACGGCACCTGATACAAAATATACTGTCAATACTATGGGTTTGGGGCCAAGTGTATGGAATACGTAACACCTGTTTTAAAACTACATCCTCTTGGACTCCATCTAGCTATATAGCTGGTGTAAGTTCGAGAATAAAAAAGGGGAAAGGACAAGTAAAAGTGAAGGGATACAATCCTGGCACAAGTTGCTGCCACTGGCACAGACCCCTCCTCTACTGATCTGTCCCTGCCCTCCTCTGAACCAACCTGAAACTCCCCCTGCCCTCCCCCCTCCCTGTCCATGAAACACCCCTGTCACCAATGCACCTGGCAGAGTCTAGGATCTGTGGCAATGTGGCTCAGCTGCTGCTGTGGCGGTGGCTCCATTGTGATCCATGCCCCAGCATAGGGCTTTTACAACAATTATTCTGCTGGCACTAATGGTCCATAGGACTGAGCCTTAAGATACCCTGGAGCAACCCTGTGAGTATCTCACAGTGGCTCACCGGATGAACTTAGGGAGCACACAAGTCAACAAGACACCTGCATTCTGTTGCCGCTCTCTTGTGTCTGGCGTTCTGAGGTAGCCTACTTCTAAAATAAGGAGGTTGCACAATCCATCATGTCCTGTAGCCTGTGATGGACATTTCCTCCAGAAATCTGTCCAGTCCCTTTTTAAAGATATCCAGGCCAAACGCCATCACCACAACTTGTGGCAAGGAGTTCCACAGATCAATTGCCTGCTGGGTAAAAAAAAAAAAGTATTTTCTTTTATCTGTTCCCCAACACTCAATTTTAGTGGTTGTCCCCTGGTTCTAGTGTTGTGAGAGAGGTAAAAGAACATACCTCTAGCCATGCTATCCATCCGAACGTTCGTCAGAATCTGAACTTTTGTCAGAATCTGCCCTCTACTGAGAAACCTTCTTACCATATTCTGTCAGTACCTCAAATTGCACCATGAAGAAGGATGAAATGCATGTTTCCTCCTTATAGCAGTAACAGACTCCAATTTCCACCTTTTTTTTTTACTGTATATTAAGGTATGTGAATCTCAGAAGCCTTCTGTTTTGTTTTTGGTCTTCCTGGATAGATAATACTTCACTGATCTTCCATCTGGAATAATTAAAACACTATTCCTGAGCACTCAAAGTTTGCGTTTGTGAAATCTGCTTAGAACCACTCCTTCCTTCCTTCCTTCCTTCCTTCCTTTCCTTTCTTCCTTTCCTTTCTTCCTTTCTTCCTTTCTTCCTTTCTTCCTTTCTTTCTTTCTTTCTTTCTTTCTTTGGACTAATTAATCATAGAGTGAACCACTGAATAAAAACAGTCCAGAAAACTGTCTGCTTATGAATTTGCCAATCTAGCTCTCAAACTCCCTTTCTTTTTAGTGCAGTGGTAAATTTCAGATTTCTTTCCCTTCTGACAGCACACATGATTTATATCCTCCTTCAAAAAGCAAGAATGAACAGAGAAGAGCTATTTCTTCAAGAAAGAGGTATCCGTTGGATGTCACAGAAGATGCTCAAGAGCCACTTAACTATGGGTTCATCACACGGGAGTCCTGTGGTATTTAAAGGTTTGCAACTATTTAGGTAATGCCAATTGCAAAGATCCAGTTACCATGTAATTTGTATCCAGCCACAATCAAGGCGCAATCCTAACCTGGACTTAGGCCAGCATGGTTAGGCCAGCAAAGTTTGGCCAGCACAAGGGATACCATAAAGTATGCTTGGAACTCTCTCGGAGTTAGAGATGCCAGCACACAGATGTGCACCATCCTCCCTGACACCTAGAGTGTTCCAAACGTAGTTTACAGTGGCTCTTGTGCCAGCCAAACTTTGTTGGCCTAACTGTGCCGACCTAACTCCAGGTTAGGATTACTTTCTAAGGTTGTAAGAACCCTTGTAACTGGTTGCATCATTTCTAGATGCACATTGCACATTACAACAGCCACAGAATTAACCTTAGAAAGTGGCTCCCATTCTTCTGTTGTAACAACTAAAACATGCTGTAGTTTCATTTAGGGCATGATCCTAACCTGGAGTTAGACTGGCCCAGTTAGGCCAGCAAAATTTGGCCGGCACAAGGGACACTGTAAAGTATGTTCGAACCACTCTTAGAATCAGAGAGATCAGCACACAGATGTGCACCATCCTCCCCGACTCCAAAGGTGGTCCAAACGTGCTTTACAGTGGGCTGATGCTGGCCAAACCTTGCTGGCCTAACTGTGCTGGCCTAACTCCAGGTTAGGATTGTGCCCTTAATGTGGTCTAATTTGATGCACACATTGCTTTGCATTTACTCTGCTCAGCCTTCTGTTATTTAAACCTTCCATTGTCTCAACCTGCACAAACACTTGTCGTTGTGTAATGCTGCAGGAACAAGCAATCAGACAATGAGACAGAGCATCATAAAGAATATTCTGTTTTCTTTATTGGATAAATCCCTCTACCTCTCAGATGATTCACTCACTGACTATAGTGCTTTGAAGCAGCAGAATGCCAAAGCAGACCTAATTGACTTAGTGAACCTGAGATGGAGACCTGTCTTGCAGTTAATTAGAAGGTAAGAGATAAAATAATTGGTGAAATATATGTTTTAGATGACTCTAAAGCATAAAGATCTCAGGATTGACTGGCACTCATAGAAACAATTATCCATTGTTTAGAATGGACTGAACCATATCACTGCTGAAATACAATCATTTTTATCTGCGACCTTGCTCCTGTGACATCTTATCTGCGAGGGGCAGAATTGCTACTTTCCTCATTATCTGCACCTCTGTCCTCATTATCCACTATGCAGAGACCTTCCAAAGGCTGCAGGGACCTTCAGAATGGCATCCATGACCAGCACTGGCCTCTTTAAAATGGCTGGCGGACACATCCGCCGGTCATATTTAAGGGGTCCTTACCTTGGAGGAATAATCGCTGGAGATGCCATGACGTCACTGTCTTGAAACTTCCGGGTCAGACAATATGGCTGACTCAGATCATGCCGCGAAGAAGGGGGGTCGCCGCGGATTCACAAATAAAAATCTCCCTGCACGCGTGTAAAAGTTAATTTCAACGTCTTTAAGCATGCCTGCGTGTTCTGCATACGGGTGTGCGAATCGCTGAATGAAAAATGGGATTTAATTTCCACGGAAAGATTCATGTATTCTCATTACATCGGTTCAATAAAACAACCGTTAACAGTGAGGGCATTATTTTTTGAAGCGGTGTAGTTTCTTGTTGTTCCTAGCAGTCTTATTCACCATTTTCTGACACCCACTGTTAATGGTCTAGAGAGTAAAAAATATATATTTCCCCCTCCTTTTTTCCCCCTTCCCGTTTACACTTTTTTTCCCCGCCTTCCATTTTCTACGGTAATATTTTCGAACTTCTGGACATTAACAGTATTTGTTTTTTTTGGGGGGGGGTGAGTGTAGAAGTTTAAAAAAATACTCTTAATAGCCTAGAAGTGAAAAAGAATTACTCTCCTATTGACAACTACTTGTGTTATACATTGAGAGATTTTAATGTAATTTTCCTACATATTTATCTAATTTTTGCCCACCCTCCCCTTTTTTTCTTTCCTTCCCGTTCACACTTTATTTCTGGTTGTGTAGATTTCAAAAAATAAGTCTGTCAAAACAGTGCAATCTGAGTTTAAATAGACAGCAAGTGGCATTTCGTCCGGTATGTTCAGTAATATAATTACGCGGAATTAAACCTTGGAATTGCATATTAACTCATAATAAGGTTACCAATGATGTTTCTCCACAATCACACGTTATTTTCGTAAGTTTTTACTTCAGGAGTAAACGATTCAGTCCTAAACAGTACCAGAAAAGCAATCTGAAATGCTTGGAATGAGCAATGTTGTGAGTCAGACAACATGGCCGCTAAGCCCGCCTCCTGGAGTCAACCCGTCCGTATTAACTCAATGGGCAGGGCCAGGGGCTGGTCCTTACTGGTTGCAGGTGCCATTCTGAAGCAACATTCAGAGATCTTTTGGCACTTCCTGCTGCACTTTGCTGGCTTCCCGAGGGTCTGTGCTGGATTCTTCTAATGGCACAATAAGGTGCCCCTTGTATCTAACCCCATTGATACCATAGGATCAATGATTTATTATCTGCTTATTCCCAACCCGTGAGGATTTCCAGGAATCTAAACCTAGTAAGAATGGCAAGAATACACAGAGGAACTCTATAAGGCCGATCTAAATGTTCCTGATAACCACAGTGGTACAGTCACTGAGCTCGAACCTGACATCCTGGAGAGTGAAGTCAAGTGGGCTTTAGAAAGCCTCACTAACAACAAAGCTAGTGGAGGTGACAGCATTCCAGCGGAATTACTCAAAATCTTAAAAGATGATGCTGTCCAAGTGCTGCTCTCCATATGCCAGCAAATTTGGAAAACCCAACAGTGGCCACAAGACTGGAAAAGATCAGTTTACATTCCAATCCCAAAGAAGGGCAATGCCAAAGATTGCTCGAATTACCGCACCATTGCACTCATTTCACATGCTAGCAAGGTCATGCTCAAAATCCTACAAGCTCGGCTTCAGCAGTATGTGAATCGAGAACTACCAGATGTACAAGCTGGTTTCCGAAGAGGCAGAGGAACTAGAGATCAAATTGCCAACCTTCGCTGGATCATGGAGAAAGCAAGAGAGTTCCAGAAAAACATCTACCTCTGCTTCATTGATTATGCTAAAGCCTTTGATTGTGTGGATCACAACAAACTGTGGCAAGTTCTTGAAGAGATGGGAGTTCCAGACCACCTGATCTGCCTTCTGAGAAACCTTTATGCGGGTCAGGAAGCAACAGTTAGAACTGGACATGGAACAACCGACTGGTTTAAAATTGGGAAAGGAGTACGACAAGGCTGTATATTGTCACCCTGCTTATTTAACTTATACGCAGAGTACATCATGAGGAAGGCAGGGCTGGATGACTCACAAGCTGGAATCAAGATTGCTGGGAGAAACATCAACAACCTCAGATATGCAGACGATACCACTCTACTGGCAGAAAGTGAGGAAGACCTAAAGAAACTTTTGATGAGGGTGAAAGAGGAAAGTGCCAAAATTGGTTTGAAGCTCAACATTAAAAAGACTAAGATCATGGCAACCACTCCCATCACTTCCTGGCAAATAGAAGGGGAAGAAATGGAAGCAGTGACAGACTTTATTTTCCTGGGCTCCAAGATCACCGCAGATGGTGACTGCAGCCATGAAATTAAAAGACGTTTACTTCTTGGGAAGAAAGCTATGGTGAACCTAGATAGCTTAATCAAAAGCCGAGACATCACCCTGCCAACAAAGGTTCGCATAGTCAAAGCGATGGTTTTCCCAGTAGCCATGTATGGCTGTGAGAGCTGGACCATAAGAAAGGCAGAGCGTCGAAGAATCGATGCTTTTGAATTATGGTGTTGGAGAAGACTCTTGAGAGTCCCCTGGACTGCAAAGAGATCCAATCGGTCAATTCTCCAGGAAGTCAAGCCTGATTGCTCCCTGGAAGGACAAATGCTGAAGCTGAAGCTCCAATACTTTGGCCACCTGATGAGAAGAGAGGACTCTTTAGAAAAGACCCTCATGCTGGGAAAGATTGAAGGCAAAAGGAGAAGGGGGCGACAGAGGATGAGATGGTTAGATAGTGTCACCGAAGCAATGAATATGAAATTGGGCGAACTCAGGAAGCTAGTGGAGGACAGGGAGGCCTGGCGTGCTGTGGTCCATGGGGTCGCGAAGAGTCGGACACGACTTAGCGACTGAACAACAACAACAACAAACCTAGTAAATAATGAGGATTGACTGTATGATGTTACAAGTTGTGCAAAACAAATTCTTGCTTTTGCTGATGGATTTATGTCATTTTAGATGCTAGAAAAGCAGTAGATACTGTATGTAACTGCAGGAAGACATTATCTTCCAGTCTAGTGAGTGTAGCATAGACACCACAGTCATGCTGATTATACAACAATGGGCACTGGACAACCACCACTGCTTACAGACCTATTGGATTATATAAAACATTTCATGGTTTCCATAAACCAGTGAGAGAAATATTGGGTGCAATGGCATATCAAATAAGAAAATATAACTGGCATCAAAGCTACATCTAAAAATGGCAAAAGAGTAGCCGAAAGCAACCATCAAACAACTGCACTGTTCAATATACATTCAGAAAGGGAACTAAGTTGAGTTCTATTATCTTTATTGTTTTGGGATCCCTGGGGACTTCATAAGAAGGACATGCTTATAAAACGTAAATGCAGGAATAACCTGGTAGCTAGGAAGCAATTAAGAAATTTTGATATTTGCCAATGATGTCAAAACAATATCCGATCTTGCTGTTGTAATTAATAGGACGGGGAAGCATCATAAACTTTTCTCAAGTCTAAACGTATCTAAAAATAAAAGAATACAGAGTTAAAGCCCAATCCTATCCTCCCCACCCACGCACCCACCCACCCATGGCAGCTCCCAAAATGGCCACTGACTGAGCCCTCTGGTGGCCATTTTGTGACAAAGCACTCTGGCTGGATTGGGCTGTTAGAATAATGCAGAACAACATCTCGACCTCTTAATATGCAAGACCTGTGAAAAAGACCAATTCTATTAGGAAAGAGATTGAAAATAAAACTGTCAGGATCATAATGCTCATAAAACACCAAAATCTATGGTGTGATCACACTGTAAATGTAAGTGTAATTATCAATGTAGTGCTTTGGTTCTCCCATCTGAAAGGATGGTTAAGAGCTAGGAAAGGTGCAGAGAAGGGTAACTGAAATTGTCAACAGGTTGGAGAGCCTACCCTAAGGGGAATAGTTAAACAATTTGAATGTTCTGGGTTAGGAAAACAGGCAGGAAATGGGGAACCCAAGATAAAGGTTTATAAAATTATATGTGGTTTTAAGAAAGTGAATACAGATAATTCTCTCTCTCTCTCTCTCTCTCTCTCTCTCTCTCTCTCTCTCTCATTAGAATTCAGTGACCCTAAGATGTGGTGGCGGCATCAGGCTTAGATGACCTAAGGGGGATTAGGCAAAGGATGGAGAACAGAAATTTTAAGGGCCCAATCTTATCTATAGACTTTGTGGTGGACCAATTGCAGCCACCCATTGGCATTCCTATGGGGAGGCACACGTTTTGAAGAACGCAAGGCAATCCCTTCCCCTTGCTTCCAGAGCCATTTGCAGCTTGGGGAACAAAGCCTCTGAGTCAGCTCTCCACACCATAAATGGCTCTATAGGCAAGGGGGGGGGCTGTATTACACAGGAACTCAGGCTCCTGCAAAAGTATTCCCCCTCCCCCGTAGGAATGCCACTCCTATGGTTTACGGATCATGGCCGCTGCTGCAAATGCTGGAAGTTTGATCATCTTTCTGAGCTAGTCGGAAGCATGGAATAACGTCCTCCCTGCCACCCTCAGCAGACCCCTATCCCACCCCCAACGTTCAATATATTAAATATTTTCATAAAGTTCAGATTTCATTTTAAACCAGGTGATTTTAAAAAAATTCATCACAGCGAACAATTTAAACAAATGTCCAATTCAAAGCATAACAATCTGATTAAAATAAAAAAGTATGATTTTTATCTTGCTTTGGTGTGCAATTTGCAACTGATAAGTCATAGTTTTTTATAACATTGGTTTTATAACTTTGATATATTTGTACCTTTTAAACCCCTCTTCACAGGAACTGTTGATTGTCATTTTCAAAAAGAAACTATGCTTTGCAAAGTAGTATGTGGTTATGCGAACTGCAGCAGTTTCACATGCCCCAAAGTAGCAGATTTAAAACTGCGGAACCTAAATCAAATCCAGCATTGTTATTATTGAGCCATAGGGTACACCTAATTATGTGCAGTCAATATTTTTGATTCACATTATATTAACATTTCTCAAAGACAGTCTCAAAAGGTACAAGTCTCAAGGAATCATTATAGTGTTGGCTGTGTTATATATACACAACATTCCTAGTTCCCAACCCAACTCATAGAACTTGTAAATATCTCAGTTTTGGGACTCAGTCCTAATGAAACTTTCAATTTGATTTCTGTCACTATCAAATATTGAATCACACTAACAATTAACATTGTGACTTAATTAGGTATGCTTAATGAGCTCCAGAGGACTTTCTCTGTTGCCAGAAGTCAAATGCAAAGCATCAAAAATGTGATCAGGGACTTCTATAGGGTGTGCATGCCATGTGTTGGAATGAAGAATGCCTGTTGTTCATTTGAAACCAATCATAATGAATAACAACGATAAAATGAAGCTAAAGACATGCTCACTGGCGTAGCTAATGAAAGTGTAGCCTGGTGCAGAGGGCAAAATGTGACATCACAACAGGAAGTGACATCACAGTTGTATTTTCATTTTCTTGGTTTTATTTTACTGTTACTGTTGATAGAATGAAGATGTGACACTCCAATTTGTTTCATTGCATTCTGCAATCAATTCCACATCGAATAGCATTATGATGGCATTCCACATGATGGCATTATTCATACACAATTGTTTTCACAATTTTGGCCACTAGTGTCAAGCTCAGCTTGTTGCCCCCCCCCCCAAGCTTGTTGCCTGGTGCAACTGCAACCCGCTGCACTTCTTTAGTTATGCCCCTGGACATGCTTAGGGAAGTGTGAAAAATCAACATAAGAAATATGACATTTACACCAAACATATAAGAATATGCCAGATAATCCTGTCTCTTACCAGGGTGCACAACTAGACAGGTGAAGAAGGTCTGATTAATACAATTGCCATAGAAATGATGGCATCTGAGCCATCTATGTAGTCATGTTTTTTTTAAAAAAATTGCTGTCTCCTTGAGGTTAATTGGAAAGCTAAAAAGATCACTATGTGTGGTCACTACCCAAAAAAAGCTCATCTCCTTGGTAGATGTATGATTGACAGAGGGGAGTACACTCAAAGTCACAAGAAAAATTGCATGAAGATCTGCAACCTATTTAAGTACTTGTCCTCCTACCATTGAAATGTTGTATAGCATTAAAAAAAATCCCACTTAAAAGTAAATCCTAGCTGACAAATGCTGGCCAAACAAAGCAACTCCTGAGATATGCGAAATACCACTTGAATAGCCAATGAAACAAATAAGCTTTCCCTGCAATTTCCTTCTATCGTTTTCTTGGCCTGCATAAAGTGGCATATAGATAAACACAACTACCGCCATGACCGCAATGACACTGGGTTGTTTCTGAAGAAAGATAGCTATGATCAAGCGCAACAGTTGAAAATCAATGAGATACGCTAGTCACGAGTAACTTAAGTTGCATTCATTGCAAAGGGTCTTAGGCATGAATGATTATCTTGTTTTGATACGATGTGAGGATTTCAGATTTGCATCACAGCAGGTGGAAGAAAGGATCCAAGAACAAGTAGAGAGATGAGACTACTTTGGGCTATGTCCAAGGAGTTTTTCTCTTTAATAAAGCTCTTTCCTCCAAGGAAGGGAACTTTTCCTTTTATTTCAACTTTGTGTGACTTTATTGGAAATTTTAAAGAAATAGTATGTGTTCTAAATTGAAACTTGACAGTGTCCAGGTGTCCCACCACAAATCACATGAGACAAAGTGACTTGGAATAAAATGGGCCAATTAATTAAACAATCAATTACAACAATTCATCAATTCACCCCTGCCACCTAAAGTATGGGCACCTCCCCTGGAGAATACAGCATATCCTGTCAAGTCCCCCTTGGGTGAAACCACCCTGGTGCCAACCTGAAGTCACCCCTTGATGACCTCAACTTTTCAATTCCAACCTGGAAAGGGCATGGAGAAATTGTTCTTTCTACCCCAAGCTTGACAACATTTGAGATAGACCTGGCCATTCAAGCTTGAGGGATCATCAACTTGCATCCCTGAGCGAGACTTCTTGAGGCCTGGTTCTTCCACTGACTCAATTACTATCTAGTGGATACCAACCCCCTACTCCTATTCTGTGTCCTGCAATAAACTGGCCAGCCATGACCACCCTGCCTAACTTTAGGAGTATCTGGGGTAGGCAAAACCACACCAATGGCCAATTAGGAAACATTCCTACCTGTCTCTTGAATGGTGACAAGCTAATTTCAGACTGTCCCACAGGGAAGATGAATTGAGTCATGAGCTCTGCCAGCTTTGGAATGCCTGGAAAAGAGGTCACATATGGAACACACTTCTCTGGCCCTGCCACCTAGCTAACCCAAGCACCAATCAGATTGTGAGCATGTCTCCTTCCTTGTGCTGGTGAGGTAAAGTCAAAATAGCACCTTTAACCAAATATGCCAATTAGGCTACAGTCCTGCATGGACTTTAATAAAAAGAACATTCCATTGAATTTAATGGGGCTTACTTCTGAAGTGGGTGTGGGTGTTGTTTCTCATGCAACACATGGAAAAATATTAAACATGTAGCTTCATTTCTAAATGTTAATTTTGTCATATTCATCTATACGTTTAAGCTTTGTCTTAATTATTATGAAGCCCTGCAGAACTCTTTTTGTTTCTCTCTCTTGTTTCCTATTTAATCTAATCTGACTCATTAAAAATAAATAGGCTACTTTAATTGAATTCCAGTTTTTGCCCAAATGCAGCTTGACAACAATAATTAATTAAAAAAAATGATCAGCTATAAGAAGTGTGGTTCCAAGCTGAATGACAAAATGAAAAAATAAAAGTGTGACTCAATGTCTGTACTTGGCCCTTTCTGCACTTCCTCTGGCATAGGTTACAGTCAGTTGTTGCAAATAGCAAAGGGCATTATCAATCAAGGGGTATGAATTGTTTTATTCAAACATAATTAAAATGCAGAAGGATCAATGGCAGTGGTGTACTGGGGTGGGGTTTGGGGGGGCAAATACCCGGGGGTGCCAGGTGAGAAGGGCAGAAAATCCTTGGGGGCACCCCCATCGACCCTCTGTTTCAGAGGTTGCCCTTCTCTTCTTCTTTTTTAAAGCAGAGTAAAAGGGCAGCATGTGGAGTTTCTTCTGAGAGCCTGGGCTGAAAACCAGAAGTGATTGTCTTTGGCCTCCAGAAGGCCTTCTGAGAACCAGGAACGCTGGGTGTGGCCTCTCCAGGCCTCAGAACATGCCAGGCAGCAGGTGTGAGGTGAAGCACCTCCAGGTGGGGGGGAGCGGCACCCCTGGAAGTGTGTCCTCAGGGGCCAATCCCCCACAAACGCCACTACTCAATGGACTAGTCCTATCTTTGGCTAGCCCATAAATTGCGGTGATCAGGACCATATTAATAGCTGCATCAGAATTGCAAGGGTTAGATAAAGGTGTAGGAAGCTTGATTGTATGTATGGGTCTGGGATTCCTCATCCCTAGTTCTAACTCGGGTAAACAGTTGAAGGCATTTCTGTGTGTTTTCTACATTGTAAGATTATGTCACAAGTAGTTCATCCTACATGTCTCATCTACCACCTCAAAAGATTTCTGGATCATAAGGTTGCAGAGATACTGCATCTGCACATACTGCAGTTGTACTGTGGTGTGGGAGTTGAAGGCCCTGTTGAATGCTATGGGGCAGCTGGGGACCATGATGTGATGGAAAGGTAACTAAAATAGTTATTTCCAGGCTGGGAGGAGGACATAAAGCCCTGCACAAAAGCATCTTCATTCTCCACCTGCACAAAAGTGCCAATGCAGCTGTCCATAACTTGGACACCCTTTACTTGAACAGTTTAATTAAAGGACCAGACACCTATACACACCATTGTGTGACAAGCTCCTAGAACAGTGGTTTCCAATCTGGGAGTTGCGACCCCCCCCCAATATTACATAGGAAAAATCCTCCCCCCAAGGGGGGTGGCAAATGGCAGAGATCCATTGGCAATGGCACGCATTACTTCTGGGTTCTCCCCGCCACTGCCAATGACAGGGAGAAGAAAGGGAATTTTTTGAGGCTTCTTACTTTCTTGTCAGTGTGACGGGAGTCACAGGCACCACTGACTTTGGGTCCTCTGTTGGGGCCCAACCTTCTCTTAAAGAGACAGGTGGTTGGGAACCACTGCCCTAGGAGCACAATCCATGCATATTTCCTAAAGTTTCAAGGGGATGAGTACCACGGTTCTCATCCCCAATAAAAACCCAACAGTTCAAGGCTAAAGCCCTGCTGGCTAAACGTGCCTTGTTTCAAGCAGTTACATTTTCAATATTGAACAAGACAGCTGAATATCACACTTTTATCAAAGGCAAATACAGCATATTTTTCTATGAATATGATTTTTTTTCCAAGCCTGTTGAATCTTTCAGAGGATACAAATAGGAATTCAAATGTTCATCAATGGAAGATCTTTTCAGATAGGAGCAAAGAAGTTGGATAATCTTTTTTTTTTTTTTTTTTTTTTGCTGAAATGCAGAGTCAATAAGAACATGTGGCATATTTAAATGTTGCACTTTTCAAGGCTAAGTTATCATTCTGCATGCTGCGCTAAAAATTGAAGTGCATATTGGAACAACGCAGTGCAGCTTGGAGAAATGGAATAATCTGTGCTTATCTGTGATGGGCAATGATGAAAAGAAAAACATATAGACTGTATATTGACAGGCTGGCTGGCTGGTTTTTTAGACTCTATTTTAGGCTTGTTTTAAATTTTAATTATTTTAATGTTTTTTAATTATTGTTTTTAATTGTAAATTGTGATTTTATTGTATTTTATTGTTGTAAGCCACCTTGGGTGCCCATGGGGCAGAAAGGCAGGATATAAATTAAATAAATAAATAAATAAATAAATAAATAAATAAATACATACATACATACATACATACATACATACATACATAATATAGAGTGTTTCATTCTGTTCCTTTCATTAAGACTACCATCCTCAGCAATACTTACCTGGAAGTAAAGCTACAATCCAATCCACACTTACCTGAGACTCAGGCCCACTGAGTATAATGGGACTTACATTTGAGTAGATACACATAAGAGTGGGCTCTGACAGTCTGATCTTAAACTTCCTCAGTGCCCAGTTGTACAGTGGTGCTGAAATGGGTGCCATTGTATTCTGTGGGGTCATGGAAGCTGCTAGAGTTCTCCACAGCATAAGAGAACAGTGGTTCCTTTATTCCATGTCAAATCTTGGCAGCTCGGATCTGTTTACTCGGATCTGTGCCCGCTATTTAGTGGATGCAGATCTGAGCCATGCAGCATGGGAAGGGGTGTAGGATTTAGCAGCACCATCTGCCACTGTCCATATCCCCCTCCTGGGCTCAATCCTCCCCTTGTTCCACTCAACCTTCACCCAGTTCTGCTACATTCTTCCCACTTTGAAAAGCCTTTCCACTGGGAGCTCTTCTCTGGCATCCATCGAGAACAGAGGCCCAGCGCTGACTGCATGTTCCACCACTGTCCTATGGACCCCTTCTTGACAAACAGTGGTTTAGCAGTACAGTACATTGTCCACAGGGGTTCCATTCCAGGAACCCTGGTGATAAGGAAACCCGTGGATACTGAAATTGCAGGTTTCAGGGGGGGGGGCTTAAAACCTCCAGAGCCTCACAGAAGCCAAGTGCATTCCTAACTCAGTAGTCCAGTTCCTTACCAGCGCACTTACCATATCAAATCAAAAGAATTCAAACGAAAGCCCTCTCAACTGGATTCGACAGTACTAGGTGTGCATATTGCCAGGATGAAACCCCGGGAAACTCCGAGTACCAGAAGTGGGCCATTTACAAGATGCCATTCTGAGAATAGGCCAAAATGCATTGAAAAGTCCTATACGTAAACTGCGCCAGTCCCAAGCTCGGACACAGTCCAACCACAGGTATGACTGCAGTTTTTCTCAGAGCTGGGTGTGCACATTGCAGGAAAGACAGTCCGGGAACTTTGGAGTACCCGGGGTGGGCCATTTCCACCAGGTTCCAGTCTGAGGTTTTAGGATTTTGCATGCATTTTGGCCCATTTACAGATTGGGACCTGGTGGAAATGGCCCACCCCGGGTACTCCAAAGTTCCCGGACTGCCTTTCCTGCAATGTGCACACCCAGCTCTGAGAAAAACTGCAGTCATACCTGTGGTTGGACTGTGTCCGAGCTTGGGACTGGCGCAGTTTACGTATAGGACTTTTCAATGCATTTTGGCCTATTCTCAGAATGGCATCTTGTAAATGGCCCACTTCTGGTACTCGGAGTTTCCCGGGGTTTCATCCTGGCAATATGCACACCTAGTACTGTCGAATCCAGTTGAGAGGGCTTTCGTTTGAATTCTTTTGATTTGATATGGTAAGTGCGCTGGACTACAGAATGTATCTGAGGGTTATAAAGAAGGCATATAAAGGCATGTCTTTTAAAGCAGTGGTCTGGGAACAGGGGTAAATTACCCCAAATAGGGTAAAAATGAAATTCCTGGGGGTAATGGACAGTTGCGCTGCCGAGACACAGCCGGGCATGCATATGAATCTATATGCATGCCTGGCTGTGTCTTGGCAGCGCGACCGTCCATTACCCCCGTTCCAGTTCCGTCGCTGGCTGGCTGGCTCCATTTTGTTTTGTTTTGTTTGTTTTGCTCCTCCCACTTTCGCTGGCCGGCAAAACGCGCCCCAGACTGCTCTGTGCCTGCTCTGCTTTTCACACCACAGCAGTTTAGAGCACATGGACGCAGTGAGGAGAGCGGCAGAGCGGTGGCATGTTGGACCTGAGCGGCAGCGGAGCAGAGCAGCAGTGAAGAGGCAAGCCAGGGACGACCGGGCATTGGAGGTGAGGGAAGGCACGCGTCTTTCCCCCACCCCCGCCTCCATTGCCCTGCCGGGGCATGTGTCTTCCCCCCCTCTGTTGCCCTGCTGGGGGGAGCTGCGCATCCCTCGCTGTCCAGTGAGGGACGCGCGGTTCCTCCCAGCAGGACATCGGAGGTGAGTGAAGGCATGTGTCTTCCCCCCCTCCATTGCTCTGCCGGGGTGAATTGCACACCCCTCACTCAGGCTTCTTGCAGAACACGCAGCCCCATCATTTCAATCGCTGCCCAAGGCCAGATGCGGTGCTTCTTTAATGTCCCAAAGTGTCTGTGTGTGATGGAAGGTGTCTCCTAAGACTGGGTGCTGTTGCCAGGGGAGGGGCTGATTGGAACGGAGGTTTTTTAAGAAATTGATGCCTAAGAGTGCAAGTCTATGAATGTCTACTCAGAAGTAAGTCCCATAATAGTAAATGGCACTTACTCCCGGGTAAGTATTATTGCACCTAATCTTAATTAAAACTGCAGTGCAATGCACACACTGCCCCAGAAGGAAAGCACATTGAATTCAATCTGACTTACTTCTGAGCAAACACAAGTTGACAGATGCTGGCTAGCCACTGAACGTAATGAGCGTGCAGGCTGGGGCAAATGTGACTGGCTGCAGAATAACAGTCTGAGCCAACACCAAACTGTCCTTCTCCCCCTCAACTTGTAGCCCGGTGCAACGATCCTCTGATCCGGACTGGGGCTCAATGTGTGGGGCACATGCGCATGTGCAGGACACCAAAGAGAGGCACCAGGCAAGCATACAGCGTGAGGCGAGGCGAGAGGGAAAGCGAGTTGCAGGAGACAAAATATAGGAACGCTTGCTGCGTTTCTGTATTAGTACTATTTGCCTTCTCCAGAATGGAAAAGCAGATACTGTGCTGCTAAGTTGCCTACATGCACACTCCTTGTGATGTAAAAATTAGGTATTCCCTGTTTGACAAGTGCATGAAACAGATATCAACATTAAAAAATGGCTACTGCTATCATTTTTTGGTTTGATCCAGAGTTGCAAACAAATCTTTTAAATTCTGAAATAAGTCTTTGGAGGCTGCCCTTTTATCTTACTTTCTGACCTTAAAAGTGTTTTTCTTTAATCCAGTACAATGGCTCTCAAACCTTTTATCACCGGGGCCCAAAGGAAGTGATGTCATCAAGCAAGAAGATTTTAACACCCCATATGACAAAATCAAATCTAACTAAGCAGGTTAGATATTTACAATAAGAGTAAGATTAAAAAATATTTAAAGAACATTCCTAACTCTCCCAAACCCTTTACAACTTCATATTTACATATCATTAATTAAGCTCATTAATTAATCAAATAAAAAGCAATTGGTTCCAATATGTAATTTTTTTTCTTTTGTTCTGGTGGGGCGGGGGTAACGTTGGCGTTTCTAAATATATTTTGGGGTAAAAAGTAAAAAAGTTCCCTGACCCCTGTTTTAAAGTCACTTCTGGTATTACTGAAAAATTGGAAGTCACATTGTATTGCTTCTAACAATCATTGTGAGGTCCTCAGAGACCTCAGGCAGATGCCCGCAGCCTCTGCAGGGCTCAGAAGGGCCTCCAGAAGGGTCAAGCCAGCCAGCATCACAAGTTTGGAACCATGGGTATTCCAACCCACTGGGGCTGAACCTGCAGATAAGGCGGGTAGCCTGTACAGCCAGTATTGTATGGCACGATACCATCACAGTTCTACCGTCAAAGTGCAGTCCAGCTTCCTAGAATTCACATAGGATTCTACCATTAACAGATGATCACAGCCTCTTCCACTTGACCGGTTAGCTATTTCAATTACTCTGTTGCCTATTGAGAGAGAATTTGATGGCAGTGCTGAATGTATAATGCTGTTTTCCTTCCTTCTCATTGAAAGTACAAAGATCTATCCTGTTCTGCCCCACAGATGACACGATATTTCAGTAAAACTGCCACATTTTTCAGGAATTCTACCTAGCTAATGCTATTAACATTAACATATGGCAAGGCATTTTTCCTGCTTAAGCTTGTCGGGATTTCCTATTAACTTCTGGTTGTTTCTCAGAAAATCTGCAAGAAGAGCTTTGAATGCTGCCCCTACACCTGTTACTAAATCCATGCTGTGGATGCAATTATATTTGTTAATGGCTTTTTTCTAATTGAGATTGGTTACTGGCTGAAATGAATGACTGTAGACCCTCACTTATCCAAATTGCCTTGTGGAGGTCCTAAACACTGGAATAACTCGAATGTTCTGATAGTTATGCAGTGAGCTGAATGTCATTTCTAGATAAAATAGCTGTGGACCAACACTCAACACCAGACTAGATGAAATGCAGGAGATATGCAGACAGAATCTTCTGCATTTTCAAGGGTTAATAACATGGGGGTGCAATTTTGGTACTAGGGGAATTAATCATCCCATGCCATTTTCTCAGTTAAAATCAACTCTCCCAGTTAAAATCAGCTCATATATGCCTATCGGACAAAACATATATGCACCAGTTTCATCATTTCCATGCGTTATTAATATGCATTTTCACATTGATAAAACACTGCAAAAAAGCAATTGTGATGTGATCATATGTATGAACAGTGCTTCTGAATATTAGAAAAACATCATGCAAAAAGAATCTTGATAAAACTTATCAGTATGTGCATTGATATTTAAAAAAAATGCTTTAGGGGTAGTATTTTATAAATGCACATGTTTGCATTATTAATGTAATTGGGGGAGGAAGCATGAAGGAACCAAAAGCTGTTGCAAACTGTGCATAATCAGAGCACATCATTCAGTGAATAGATTAAGGTCCCAATCAGCGATGGGATCCGCAAATTGAGAAGGGGAACGCTGGGCGGGACTTAGGCGGGATTTACACATGATTGGCAGCCCGTCCGCAGCGTTCCGCAGCTGCCCTGGCCTCGGGGGGGGCTCCTGCTCGCCGCGGAGGATGGGTGGGGGGCACGCTGGGTGCCTGGGCGAGCAGTGGTAGGGCGTGCCAATCGGGGCAGCCCCCCCCAAGGTCAGGCTGGTCCCAATCCTATCCAACTTTCCAGCACCGATGCAGCCATGCCAATAGGTCATGCAGTCATGGAGGCCTCCATCTAGATAAGAGAATATCTATTCCCAGGGCCGCCCTTAAGCCAATGTGACCAATGTTGTCACATTAGGCTCCGCAACTTGGGGGGGGGGGGGCCTGCACCAGCACAGTGAGCATACCCTGCTCAGTGGTGGGATTCAAATAAATTAACAACCGGTTCTATGACATCATAGCTGGAGCAAAAAAAAAAAAACCCGATGCCAGCCGAAGTAAGCGAGTGGGCGGGGCCCGGCTGTTTAACAACCGGTTCTATAGAACCTGGGCGAACCCCCTGAATCCCACCACTGATCCTGCTGCTACAGCCATGGGCCTCTATGGGTCTCTATGGGCTGTAAGTCAGTAGGGGAAGCACAGCAGCTTTATCTTGCCCCCCCCACTTGCCCCTGCCTCCAAACGGCCCAAAATGGGGCTCCTGGAAGCAGTTGGCAGCGATTGTCATCATGTCACCACCAACTATTTCCAGGTGCTATTGAGTGCAGCACCACAAATGGTGAGTGGGGCGCCCTGCAGGGAGAGTGGGGGGCCCCCGCAGGAATGTCCCACATTAGGCCCCACCACTCCTGGAGTCAGCCCTGTTTGTTCCCTTACCTCGGGGCTGCATTGTGGCTTTATCAGTGCAGGAACATTGGATAGAGTTGGGTCCTGAATAAATGTTTTAAACTGTGAATGGAGCATTTGTAAGCACCACTTCCATTTTGGAAACGAGGGTTAGATACTTTGGAATGCCAAAATCTTGGGAGAAATTTGGAGTATGAGAAGATTGGAAGCATCTCTGATAGGCATCTGCACTATGAAATAATATCACTAGATTTCACAGTTTTGGAAAAATTTGGTAGTGATGCTCTACAGCTATGCCGTCTGTGTTCAGTGCACAAAGGGGTCTATGAAAAAATGACACTTGGCAGGCTGTGCAGACCCCATGATAAAACATAGGGATGCTGTGACCTTCTAAGGATGTACGACCAAAGGTATTTACAGCTTTGTACTGTAACATAATCTTGCCCAAAGGCTCCTGCAGCAATTGTGTAAAGAGGTCAGAAAATAGCAAACAGAGTATTGTAACTAGTTTAAAATAAACTCAACAAATATATAGGGGATAAGACTATCAGTGCCTGCAAGAATGTCTTAACCTGGATTGCCCAATGCTGCAGATGAAACAACAGGTGACAGATTACTCTGCAATCATGCTGTGTCCTGTGTTCTTCGGAAACTGCCTATGACCTTATATTAAGAATTACATTTTGTTCCTACAGACTGTTTGAATTCCCTGCATAATGTTATACAGAGGCTACAAGGACAATAAATCAGCCCACACGCTGATCATTACAGAAGACTTATAGTTTTTTATTCAGTGAGCACCTTCAGGTTACATTATTCAAAGAGTGTAGATTTCTCCTCCCCTTCTTGCAAGTTGGTATAATGAAAATGGGGAAAATGACTTACGCTGCAAAAGAAGGGTGTTGGGAGAATCTGAGGGTTGTAGTGGATGCAAAATGACTGTATATTGATATTTTCATGTGCTATAGAACTCCCCTATGTTAATGTTGGGCATTAGATAAGTATCTTTTAATTCAGGGTTAATTCTAGGAGAGGAGCCTTGGAATGGTTTCAAATGACATGTTTCCCTTTTCCCTTTCTCTTTGCCTTGTTCCTTCTGTCTATGTGAAACCACATAGAGGATAGAATTTTCCAAAGGTGAGCACAGATTAATGTCAAACCTATCTGGACGCAGAAAGCACGGCAAACATTGGGACATCCTGCCATCAAAGCTAAATTAAGGCTGCACTCCTGTGCATACTCTTCTGGAAGTAACAGGGATTGGCAGGCAGCAGTCAACCAACAGAACAAGTAAGGTGATGGGGGAGCAGATCAGGATGGCCTGTGTGCAGATTGGGGAAGGATCTTGGTGGGTTGGGGTGGATCTTGGTGATAGCGATGTCCCTGAAACCCAGAGCCCCCATTAGGTCCAAGGGTGGGTGTGTGGGCCAGACATGCACCTTTGGACCTAACAGATTTATGGCAGCAAAATAGCTTGCATAGATCTGAGTAGGGCCATTAAGAACAAATGCCGCAGGGAGCACACAAGACAACAGGATGCCTGCATCCTGCTGCCACTCCCTTGCACCTGGCATTCTGAGGTAGTCTACTTCAAAAACCAGGCAGTGGCACATGGCTTGTAACCAGTGATGGACTTTTCTTCTAGAAATCTGCCCAATCCTCTTTTAAAGATATTCAGGCCAGATGCCACCACCACATCCTGTGGCAAGGAGTTCTGTAGACTAAGTACCTGTTGAGTAAAAAAAAAATTTCTTTTATCTGTTTTAACTCTCCCAACACTCAGTTTTAATGGGTGTCCCCAAGTTCTGGCATTGTGAGAGAGGGAAAAGAACATCCCTCTATCCACCCCATGCATCTATCCATCTCATTTTGTACATCTCAGTTATGTTTTGCCTCAGGTGCCTCTTTTCTAGACTGAAGAACCCGGTGGCGTTTCTACAGGGATGGCAAAGCTCTATGTTTTGCAAGAAGCCTTACCTTGCAGTAGAAATCACTCCTCTCCTGCACCATTTTAGCCAATCCTCACAGGGAACAGCAACATCTTGGCGTTGCTTACTGGCTACAGCAGCAAGGGAGAGGAGGGATTTACATGACAGGGTAAGGCTTCTTGCAACACTTAGAGCTTTGCCATCCCTGTAGAAACGCCTCTGGAAGAACCCCAAATGCTGTAGTCTTTCCTTATAAGTGAGGTGCCCCAGCCAGTAATAATTTTGGATGCTCTGCACCATTTCTAATTTTCCACTATGTCTTTTTTGAGATGTTGCAACCAGAACAGTACACAAATACTCCAGATGTATCTTACCATTGATTTGTACAATGACATAGTAATATTGGCCTTTATTCTCAATCCATTTTGAAATGATCCCAAGTATGGAATTGGCCTTCTTGACTGCTGTCGCACACTAGGTCAACATTTCACCAAGCTGTCCACTAGTATCCCCAAGATCTCTCTCCTGATCCATCATAGACAGCTCAGAACCCTAGCCTACGTATATGTGTTGATACTTTTTTTTTTGCCCCAGTGTGCATCACTTTAGATTTGTCTACATTGAAACGCATCTGCTGTTTTGCTGCCCATTCTCCCAGTTTGGAGAGATCCTTCTGGAGCTCTTCACAATCCCTTCTGTTTTTCACCACATGGAAAAGTTCCATGTATTCTGCAAACTTGGCCACCTTGCTGTTTATCTCAGTCTCCAGGTCATTTATGAACCAGTTGAAAAGCACTAGTCCCAGGACAGGTTATTGGAACACACTGCTTTTCACCTCTCTCTAGTGTGAAAATTGCCCATTGACCCTCAACCCATTCTTAATATTTCCTGGTCCTCAACCAGTTCTCAATCCATAAGAGAACCTGCCCTCTTATTCCCGGACTGTGAAGTTTTCTCAGCAGCCTTGGTGAGGGGTCGTATCAAATACCTTCTGAAAATATATAATATCCACAGGTTCACCCTCATCCACATGCATGTTGACCTTTTCAAAGAATTCTAAAAGGTTCTGAAAATCAACACTTTTTTTTTTCCCTTGGGCTAATCCCTATCTATTTTCCCTGTCAGCATCTTTCTTTCATTTTTTTTTCTCTTTTCTTGTATTGACAGTGAATTCCCTTCCCAATTTGAAAAATGTCTGGTTTTTTTTTCTCTTTCTCTCTGAGCAGGAATGTTTGTGTTTTTTGTGTATCTTTTATTCCCCCAGAGGTTAGTTGCAGGCTTGGTTCCCCCCCTTCTTTCCAATCCCCATACCTTTATTGCAAATCAACACTTCTGCAAGAAGTCCCAAACCACTTCCTACCAATTCCCCTTCTGTTGGCCTCCTGATGTTTAATGTTCTCTAACTCTTAGACTCTGTTTCCCTGTATCCCCCTCACTGCCCCACCCATCCAAAGCCACAGCAGTTTCTTCTTGTTCCCTCTAATCAATTTCAGCACCTATCTGTTTTTGTTTCCTTCCCGCTCTCTTTTTTTGTCTGCCGCAGGGGTGTCAAACTCATTTCATATAGCAGGTCAAACAGCATGCATGATGCTCGCTGAGGTCCAGAAGCAATGTCATTATTAAGCAGGTCATGACCAGAAAATAAGCACTGTTTTCTCACTTCGAAACGTCATTAGCTGCAAATGACAGAAGAGACACTACACAAATCTTGATCCTGTTTTCAAGTTATGGGAGAGCTCAGTGATCACGCGAGCTGCTCTTTCAGCCGTAACACCATGTATTGGAAAAGGCGGAAGATACCCCAAGGAGTTAGGGAATGGTGTCAGCCATGACCCCTTGTCCACATTAGCCAGGGATAATAGGGTTAAAAAAACCAGGCAGAAGCAGTGGCTGGGCTGCACAACTGCAGCCACTTAGGACCCTATAGTGGGATATAAGAAGCACCTGGAGGAAGGGAAAAGTGTGGGTTGCAGAGAGAGTGGTAGAAGGAGTGGAGGTTTGCTGGCCTGACTTACTGATGGATTGTTGGACTGGATGAAGGAAAGTAAGGTTGTTGTGAAAGACTATAGGGGATTGTTATATGGCTGCCACGTCCCTGGAGCGAACAAGTGGAGGAGGCAGGTGTGGCTTAGAAAAGCTGGTGGCCTATTGTTTGGTGGTGGGGTTTTGTGGTGCCAAGTTAGACTTAGGGTATCTTGAGCTAAGCCGGTGATGAGGGCAGTCTGGAGGAGGCTGGCCAGCTGGTGAATCCAAGCAAGGCTGCTGGCCCACTGGGTGAAGGAACCCCCTCCCTCCTGCCTATCTCTGAGGCTGCTTAAAGGGGAAACCAGTTAGCCTAGTGTGGGCATTAGGGCCCTCAGGGAGGCCCAGCAGGGAGTTTTTGGCAGAACACAACACAGCTCAGCAGCTGAGAGCAACTGATAGTGGTGCTAGGAGATCCCAAAGGCCAGAGGAAGAATGTCAATGGCCGCATCCAGCCCTCAAGCCTTTAACACCTCTGGTCTACAGCAGCGGTCTCCAAAGCTGATGAACAGTTTGACGGATTATGGTTCAGGAAAAGCTATGCCACATCATTCTGTCAACTGCATCAAGGAATACTGAGTTCACAGCACTCCAAGGAGATTGTGGGATGAGTACCCAGGCTCCTGTCCTGGTGAGAGTAGCAATGCTGTCTCATATTTGACTTAGGGTGCAATCCAAAACTGAGTTAGGCCGGCATAAACTAAGCCAGCAAAGTTTGGCCAGCACAAGGACCACCATAAAGTATGTTTGGACCACTCTCAGAATCAAGGCCAGCACACAGATGTGAGCCATCCTCCCTGACTCAGAGAGTAGTCCAAACATGCTTTATGGTAGCCCTTGTGCTGGCCAAACTTTGCTGGTTTAGCTTATGCCAGCCTAACTCCAATTTAGGATTGCGCTCTCAGGGACAAACTGACTTGGGCCGTAAGTGAGCATTCAGATCAGCACCACAGTCAGATTGTCCTGTTGAAGGCCTACCCCAGGGAACATACCGGCTCACGCTGGGATTCTAAATGAAGCTGAACAGAATGGATTGTTTTGACATTAGTGAGGTTATGCTGAAGATATGTTGTTTATTAGCAGCATTTCTGAGTAAAGCCCTCACTAGCTGAATTTCTCCTGAAACACAGCAGAAGGGCATTACCCTGGATGTTCAATCCTGTGGCTGCAATCATTCTCCATAATGACTTCCTCTCAGTACTGTAAATTGAGTTTGTGAGGCTATCTATTAGCAGAGCATGTGACAGACTCTGGCGCACCGGCTTCTGTGGAAAACATTACTTATGAATGTTATTAACATGCCTACTCTCCCTCAATCCCTGTATTTCTTTCAAAGTATCCCCTTAAGCTTCTCAGCACCTTTTCTTTGAATTGCACCTTTATTTCTCATTTTCTCTGGCAACATTAAGTTCTGTGGAGAACAATTCCCCCTCATCTTCAGGTCCCATTGTCCCAAGGCTTTCCTCCCAACACTACAGTTTAAATGAATTCCTTTCAAAACAATGACAAGTTTGCCCTTGTAATGAAGTCAAGCAGTCTGTCAGATTTAACAAAGCCAAGTGCCATTTTAATGTCCGTGTTTCATGAAGGTGCCAGAAAACTCCATCAGCAGCAGCTCTATTCTCAATGAACCAAAGGTGCTGAATTTGAAGGACCTGAATTTAGACATGATACGGAAACATGTGTCTCAGGGCACAATCCTAAACTGGAGTTAGGCTGGCACAGTTAGGCCAGCAAAGCTTAGCCAGCACAAGGGACACCATCAAGTATGTTTGGACCAGATGGCACCATCTTCCCTGGCTCTGAGAATGGTCCAAACGCACTTTAGAGTAGCCCTTAAGCCAGCCAAACTTTGCTGGCCTAACTGTGCCGGCCTAACTCCAGGTTAGGATTGCATTCTCACTCACACAACCCCTACTCCTGCTCCAGAAGGATTTGCATTGGAAGGAGTCCCTGTGGAGCAGGAAAATGGGTGGGAATGGATGGGGGTCTCTTTAACCCCTTTCCTGTGGATGACTCTTTGCTCCAAATTGCCATATTTAGCCCCTTTTCAACTTGTGATGTGCAACCAAGTGTGTGCACTCCTAACGGTGCTTCAGACAACTTTTCTCATGAAGCAGAATCACCATATTTCCTGGTGGGGTTTCAGAGAAATGAATAGAGCACAGTGTTTTGCTCATAAGCAATAGATACTTCTATAAGCTTGTCACCATTGCCAGAGTTAAGCAGCTGTGTATTTTGTATCTCGGGAGCTATGAAACAGTGTTACCGCACAATCCTAGGCATGTCTACTCAGAAGTAATTCTCCTTGAGTTCAAAGAGATTTAGAGTCTGATCCTATTGTGCTCTATTGCTGGCATTATGCACCAATTGCTGGCTAAAAGTATCACAAGTATGTCATAAAGCATGTTTGCAGCACCTCAGGAGGAGGTGCACCTCAGTGCACCTCAGCACTGAGCAAGAGGCCGGCCAGCACTCCAGAACTTACCAGCTAGCAGTAAGTGCTTTTGGGGGCGGGGGAGGCAGGGAGGGGGAAGAACTGGGCAGGGAGAGGGAAGGGTCAGGCCTGGGAGGGTGATGGAGATGGGGAGCAGCCTCCACCGCCGAATCCTGAATCCCTTCTCAAGCCAGGCAGCCCAACATGGGCTATATAGCAGTTTAAACATGAGTTTAAAGCCTAGGAGATACATTGCCGCTGGCTGGGTCTCTCTGGGGTAAGGGAGTAAATGCTCCCTTCCCCTGAGGAGACCTCTGGCAATATCTTGGCAGGCTCAGGATCCAATTGTTGCCATTTCAGCACCACTGGAGCCCTAGGCACCAGTGGGTTCAGTGTTAATCTTAGGTGAGGGTATAGGATTGCAGCCTTAAAAACATATACACCGAAGTGTTAATTTTAAAGTTTAAAGTTCAGAAGCATTTACTCCTTATAAATAAATGGTTTATTTAACTGAATAACTTCTTTGGGTTATCCTTACCCCAAGCAGCCTGACATATTTAATGTCAGAGGAACTAAAGGAGTATTTTTGTTTCAGGACCCAAAAGCATTCTAATGGAAAACGCATCTTGAGCTGGGGGAATCTTAGGTGGGAAGAGCTGGGTGGCTGTGGATTTGGGGGACACAAAGTGCCACAAATTTTTTTTAAAATAAGAAGTTCTCTTATGCAAAACTCTTGTTCCACAAGAAGATTTGCAGCAGCTGACGCTCTTGGTTTGTGTCCAAATTCTCCTGGTTGTTTCCCTTGGGAAAAGCTCCACCAGGACTCCCAGGGGCCAGGAGACACCCAGATGATTTTGGGGGCTTGGCACCGGTCATTACAGGGGCAAGGGCAATGTGGTTCTGAGGGAAAAGAACAAACATTCCCTTCTCTTGAGGAGGCCTCCGTGACTGTCGTCCCCCCCCCCAGACATGTCATGTAGTGGGTATGCGGGGGTACGTGCGTACCTGTTCCTAGGATTAGGGCTGGCCCTGCCCATTCGCCCGCCCACTCGTCGACTCCGTTGGCACTCTGCTCCGCCCCCTGCAACATTTGAATTGTCTGCATGTTTGAGTTGCCTGCATGTTCTCAGAGCCAGGCAGGCAGGCAGGCAGGCAGCGGAGAGAGGGAGACCGACAGCAGCAGCAGCGTGAGCAGGTAGGCTGCCTGGGGCTCCCTCCCAAGGAGGCATGGCAGTTCCTGGGGGGGGGGAATTGGTAGCCTGCGCAGCGGCCCCAGAGAAGGCCTGGGACTCCTGGGCCTTCTCCCGGGCCACCACGCGGCAGTTCCTGGGGGCGGTTCCTGGGTTCCGGCTATTACCTCACTTCCAGTGGGTGGGCCCCAACACAAGTGCCAATCAAAAGTGAGTACCTGTTGCTAAATCATTTAGATGCCATTACTGCCCCCCCTCAACTATTTATTTATTTATTTATTTGATTTTTACCCCGCCTTTATGCCCGGAGGCACTCAAGGCGGCAATTACAATATATATATATATATATATATATATATATATATATATATATATATAATACAATATAAAATTAACATTAAAAAACAATTAAAAACAATGTTAAAAACAATACAACAAAATTAAAAACAGATACAATTTACAACTACAGGATGCAACACATGCCCCATTCACACAGCTATATCAGTGTCGGTTAGGTTAGGATTGCATCCTTAAAAGCCTTTGGAACCATGTATCATAAATTGTTCTACCAGACACCCTTTATTATTACTGAGGGGAAAAAGAGAGAAACGTTAGTATAGTTCATATAGATTTACTGACTCGTAGGATAGAAATGTGGAGATTTTTTAACATTTTTATAACATTTCTACAACATCCAGAACGTTCATTAGATGGTAAGTTGCACTTTGACCAGATTGTTTGTGCAGGAAAGAAGGGCAAATCCCAGACAACATTTGAATGTAATGCTCGATCATTTGACAAAGGCATTCAATCTGTATTTTGCACTATACAGTTTTTTCTGTTCCAAGACATAATGTTGACATTTCATCCAAATTGGCTTGTTTTGCAGGCAATATATTATAAATACAGAGAAATATTACAATGTGAAAAGCTCTATACTATTCAGAATAGTACAATTGTACAAATTGTACAAAAAGTACAATTTGTCTAACGCCATCACTAAATATGGATGTTCTGCAGCTTTTTGTTTTTGCAATGTTATATCAAGAGGTGGTGCACATTTTGATATTTCACTGAGCAATACAGTGAAGCAAAGACAACCTGCAATTTTAACTGCATTGCAATTATGTGAAGCCCAAGAAAAAGAAAGCTTTGGATACTTTTTTTTTTTTTTTTTGCATCAAAGGAGCATTTTTCAAACGCTAGTACTATTGGAAACAAAGTCTGAATTGGATCCTGAATATATTTAAGTACAGCAAAGTCCCATTTATGTTCATGGAACTTTTTTTCAAAAAAATTGGAAGTACTATATATGCGAGTAGGACTATCCACCAGTGCTGTCGCTAGGGGAGGGAGGGGACAAGCCACACCAGGTGACATGCACGGGGGGGGGGGTGACACCACCAGGGACCCAAATTGCTAAAGTCATGCTATATACTGTTGGATGCGGAATTTCACCTGGAATTCAATGGAAAGAAACCGGAATGTAATATCTTCATTTTATCAAAACCCCAAAATAAAACTTGTAATGTAAAAATCAGGATTTTTTTAAAAAAATTGCGGTTTTATGGAATAATACCATCATGTTATATACCATTGGATGTGGAATTTCATGAGGAATTCAGCAAAAAGGCCAGAGGGTTATATCTTTATTCTATCAAAAGCTATGGCCAACATACTAAAAAATGGAAATTCAACTTTTTATGTAAAAATTGTGATTTTAAAATAATCATTATTATGAGTCAGTTCTAATGTCCCTGTATCAGAGCTAATACTAGAATTTTTATTTAATTGTGTGAGTGTCATCAAATTGGCCACGAGTTTTTTTGTAGGTTACTAATTTGTTGGGTGACCTGTACTATAGTTAAATAAAGTTGATGGGTGGTAACACCAACCCTAGTGATAACACTGCATTTAGGTTGTGCATATGGTATTTTAATTTAGTCTGTATGGTTTGAGAGGAAGAGATCCATCATGAGGGGTAAGCGCGCTGACCTCCTGCACCGGGTGACACAACTCTAATGACGCCATTGCTATCCACACCAACTCCTCCCACATTAGCTGCAGGCATTACCCTGGAAGAGAGAGCTACTTTTATGTTTCAATCCTATCTAGGCCTTGCACTGCATGCACTAGTACAGGTACAGCCTTCTTATCCAAGGTTTTCCCATCTGCTGATTTGACTCAGTGCAGAGGGAAGAGGTGCCTTTTGTTTTATTAAAGATGTTCCTTTAATTAGCAATCCATTTTTTTTAAAAGAGCTTCTCTTACCAAGGCTGGCCTAACTCTGCCGGCCCAATTCCAGGCTAGGAATGTGTCCTGAAATGCGTCTCTTGTTTCTGCCAACAAGAAGGATAGGCAATCACTTTTCAGAACAGTGACAAGCAATAGCAGTGGTTCCCAAATGTTTTAGCATTGGGACTCACCTTAAAAAAAAAAAAAGAGTTCCACTTTACCAGCTGCTCAAGCTTCTGTGGCTATAATGGTGATTGGGCAGCAGCAGTCTTCCCAGGAGGCAGGTTGTTTGACCCTTGATCACATAGCCTTAACTGCCTGGTCGGTTTCACAACCCACAAAAAATTGGGTCATGATCCCACTGGTGGGTTAGGGACCTACAATTTGGGAACCACTGAGCTAGAATCATCAAGTTCTGAGCCAGCAGTGCCAAGAGTGGCAAGAGGCATTGCTGGAGGCAATCAGTGCTGCCCCCAGAAGTGCAAAAGCAGAACATCCCCTCGTGCATCTTGTTGCAGTTTCACACCACACACTCCAGAACTGGTTGAAACTGGCAT
>JAJKFI010000037.1:11316227-11338682 GCA_029204185.1 Lerista edwardsae
AGAGAGAGAGAGAGAGAGAGAGAGAGAGAGAGAGAGAGAGAGAGAGAGAGAAAGCACTTAAATTGTGGGCTATTAAACACCAGGAATCAATTGTGAATGCCACAGTAGTCAGTTGTGTATGCTAAGTAGTCAGGGTATATCTAATTGTCTTTTAATGATTGAATATAGAGTTAGTAATCATCACTTGTGCTTAATGGCCTTTGTAGCCTCATATTAACATACACAATAATTTCAATTTTCACAGGAAGTATGACAAGTCAAATAATACTTTGTTATATTTCTATAAACCAACTGATCTTTATTAGTGTTTTCAAGCATACTTCCTGTTGCTCTGAAACTACTTCCCTTCCCTTCCCTTCACAATTCCTGACCATATCCACCTCGATATGTTTTCTCCTAGTTAGTCTTTCAGATTCTCGAAGCTTGCTTTTGCCCCACCCGTATTTTCCTGAAGTACTTTCCAGACAAATTTTCCTAAGCACCTGCTGCTTTTATCCCTCATTCCCAAAGTCTTTTTCCCGGGATCCATGCATTTATTTTTTTTTTTTGGGGGGGGGGGAACAGTAGAAACTTGTAATATAGTCCCACATCTACACACACACACACACACACCACAACCCTATCCCGTCTTTGCAATCCCATGAGTCATGAGTCATGAAAGAAAAGTTCTGCTCAAACACGGCTTCTGGCTCCAGCAAATCTCACACAATCTGGACAATAGTTATATTGATACAGGGCAATACATTTCAATACATATCTTCAAGTGTGACCTACAATTTAGGGTGCAATTGTAACCAACTTTCCACCACCGGGGTAAGGGCAATGCAGCTCTGAGGTAAGGGAATAAATATTCCCTTACCCTGAGGAGCCTCCATGACTGGCCCCCAATTGCACATGCCCCATTGGCACAGCTATGTCAGTGCTGGAAATTTGGTTAGGATTTGGGCCTTAGCCTCAGTTTTTTCCACTTAGTAATTGGGGTGATTGCCTTAAAACATTTGAAGACCTTAAAACATTTGGAAGGCCTTTAAACATTATTTTAAATGTAATTCAATGTTCATCAGAAAAAAAAACAGAAATGCTGTTTAAAGGCCTTCTGAAGGTTTCAGAATGCTTTTGGAAGGCCCTCAAACACACAGCCTGCCTGGCCTTCAGGAGGGGTCTGGAGGACGGGTGGAAGCAGTTCACAGGACCCAAACACTATGGTGCCTGGGGTCATATGCCCCCCTGGACCACCCATCAGGTACGCCTCTGGGGTGGACCACTGGTGCTCCTCAGTACAATTCCTGTTTTTCTTTTTGCTTCCTATGGTTCAAAAACAGGAGGACTTTCAAATACCGGACAGGCTACAGACTGCCTGGCTGTTCAGCTGCGTTCTGCTTGGTGGGTCATATAATTTACAGAAAATTTTGCAGTCCTGCTCTATGGCTTTACAGAAAATTATTCAAAAGTGTCATGGAGGCCAGGTGACCCCGGCAGTATTGAAAAATCTGTTTCGGAGACCCTAGGTTTTTGTTTTTTTTAACCGAAATTGTCAAAAACTGTCTTTCAGGACCTGGGGTGGCTGTCGGAGGTTCACAAAATCTGTTTCAGAGGCGGCAAGGTGCTTTGCAGAACATTTTCGAAAAGTGTCTCAAAGGTTGGGTGACCCTGGCGGTATCGAAAAATCTATTTTGGAGGCCACGGGGTGACTTTTAGAAAATGGTCAAAAACTGTCTTGCAGGCCCTGGCGTGGCTGCCGGAGGCTCACAACATCTATTTTAGAGGTCCCGGGGTGCACTGCAGGATATTTTCAAAAAGCGTCTCTGAGGCCACTGACCCCGGCAGTATCGAAAAACCTGATTTGGAGTCCCCAGGGTGTTTTTTTAGAAAATGGTCAAAAACTATCATTTAGGCCCAGGCATGGCCGCCAGAGGTCTAGTCTGCAAGATCTGTTTCAGAGATCCCAGGGTGCTTTACGGAAAATTTTCAAAAAGTATCTTGGAGGCCGGTGACCCAGGCAGTATCAAAAAAATCTGTCTCAGACGTCCCAGGTTTGTTTTTTTTTAGAAAACTGCCAACAATTGTTTTAGAGGCCCTGGGGTGACCACCAGAGGTTCTCAAAATCTGTTTCAGAAGTCTCGAGTACTTTGCAGAAAATTTTCGGAAAATGTCTCAGAGGCCGGTGATCCTGACACTATCAAAAAAATCTGTTTCGGAGACACTGCGGTGTTTTATACAAAATTGTCAAAAACTGTCTTTCAGGCCCCGGATTGTCCGCCAGAATTGTCAAAATCTGTTTCAGAAGTCCCGGAGTGCTTTGCAGAAAGTGCTTTGCAGAAGTGCTTTGCAGAAATTTTTCGAAAACTGCCTACAAGGCCGGTGACCCTGGCAAAATCAAAAAAATCTCTTTTTGGAGGCCCCAGAGGTTTTTTTTAGAAAATGGTCAAAAACTGTCTTTCTGCCCCTGGGGTGAATGCTGGAAGCTCACAACGTCTGATTCAGATGTCCCGGGGTGCTTTGCAGAAAATTTTCAAAAAAGTGTCTTGAAGGTTGGGTGACCTTCCAGGCCTGTCTCCAAGTGTCTCAAGTGTCTCCGAGGCCACTGACCCCCGGCAGTATCGAAAAATTTCTTTTTGGAGGTCCTGGGATTTTGTTTATAAAAGGGTCAAAAACTGTCTTTCGGGCCACGGGGTGGATGCCGGAGGCTCACAAAGTCTGTCTCAGAGGTCCCAGGGTGCTTTGCAGAAAATTTCAGAAAAGTGTCTCTGAGGCCTCTGACCCCGGCCGTATCGAAAAATCTGTTTTGGGGGGACCCAGGGTGTTTTTTTGTTTGTTTTTTAAGAAAATGATCAAAATCTGTCTTTCAGGCCTAGTGTGGCTGCCAGAAGTTCTCAAAATCTGTTTCAGTGGCCCCTGGGTGCTTTGTAGAAAATTTTCAATAAGTGTCTATGAGGCCCCACAGGTGACCTTGTCAGTATCGAAAAATCTGCTTTGGAGGCCCCGGGACATTCTTTAGAAAATTGTCAAAACCTTTTTTTCAGGCCTTCAGGTGGCCACCAGAGGTTCTCAAAATCTGTTTCGGTGTCCCTGTGGTGCTTTGCAGAAAATTTTCATAAAAAGTCTCCGAGGCCCCCTGGGTGATCCCAGCAGTATCAAAAAATCTGTTTTGGAGGCCCCAGGGTATTTTACAGTCCTGCTCTATGGTTAAGTCTGCCTCAGTCCTGCCTTCTCCTGTTTCCACAGAGAATATAAATGAGTGGGCAGAGAGGAGCTTGCAGTTTCCTGCTGCACCAGAAGCCACTCAATTGCCTGCTGCACCAGAAGCAGTGATGTCATGCAGGGGGTACGCGGGGGTATGCGAGTACCGGTTTCTAGGATTACAGCTGGCCCCGCCCATTCGCCTGTCCACTTGTCGACTCCGCCCTCTGCAACGTTTGAATTTCCTGCATGTTTGAGTTGCCTGCATGTTCTCAGGCAACTCAGGCAGGCAGGCAGGCAGCGAGCGGAACCTTTCCTTTCCTTGCCACTGAAAAATGGGTTGCTCTGGGGTTTTAACATGATGCCAGGCCTCCTTAACATGCTCTGGGGGTGCTGTGGAATACTGTTGCAACTGTTGGGTCAGTTTAAAATCATCTGAGGCCTCAAAAAGGGCTTTTTTCATCACTTCCTGCCACGACATCACTTCTGGCTTATGATGTCACTTCCGGTGGGCGGGTCCCGACACGTGCCAATCAAAAGTGAGTACCTGTTCTTAAATCATTTAGATGACACCACTGACCAGAAGCCACTCTGGGAAGCAATATCTATTGTGATCTTATTTTTTCCCTTCTCTTTCAAAACTCACCCATGGTATCAGGAAGAAAAGCACGTGCTTGGACATCCTTTAGAATCTTTAGCACTTCCCCAAACCTGTGCAAAACTGGAGATGGCTCTCTTGGCTTGGGGAATATTTCATCGAAAATTGTATTCCCTCTGAACTGCTAATTAGCTTACTGACATAATGTGAAATGTTTTCTTTCCTAGTTATGCAAATATTGTTGTTTTACAAAATCAATTTCAATTGCACCAAGTGGAAAGGTTTGTTATAAGAAATTGCACACGATGAAGTGTCAGCAGCATGTTTACAGTTAATTCTACCTGCCATGTTGCATGATGTTTCATGCAAACATCAAGGTGATCTTTCTGCCTACCTGGATGGAAAATATGGCAAAGTGACTGGAGTTTGGTGAAATAAATACTATATGAAGCATTAAGACCAGTGTAACTTTTGCAGAGGAGCTGGAACACTTTGGAATTGTCATCACTGTGTTTGAAACAAATGTACCGTTTCTGACCAGAGCCAGATCCTCTAGACCAGTCATTTTCAACCAGGGTGCTGTGGCCACAGGTTTGCTGCAGAAGTTTGAGTGAAGTTCTTAGTAGGGCCAATGGGGGATGTGATCACCGCACCAGCAATGCGGTGTGCCTTGTCAGTGGTCAAAACATGGATGGTGTGCCTTGACAATTTTTGCACCTTGTTAGTGTGCCATGAGATGAAAAAGATTGAAAATCGCTACTCTAGACAGCACATAAATTTCAGCGGAGGCTGGATATAGAGTGTGCACATGGCTGATTGGCTGGCATGTGTTTTGTAAATATGCCACCATTATCAACTGCTCATCACCAGAGCAGTTTTCATTTATTCCTTCTGTTTAACAAGGCAATGACTGAACAGAACAAATATGCATGTGGCACTTTAAAAAACAACAGTGGAAGACCACCTGAAGTTCAGAGCAAGCGTGATGGCGGAAATGACATTTTTTTCTAGTGTGTATAGCCTCCTTTCCTTTGGATTCCAGTGTGATGCCAGAGGAGAATTTAGACTTCATGGCTTGATCAGGTGCTTCATCACAGCTTTGGTTTTAGATGACTCTGCAGCCTGCTGGCTCTTGGGTTTTTTTTTGGGGGGGGGGTTGTATTGGGGGCCTTTATTCTGCCTTGAGGCCTGCTCTGATCTACCTCTTACTATCCCATCTTCTTGCCCAGATACTCCCCATTTCTCTTCCCATTCCTCCCACCACCTGCCCCTTGCTCAGCTTACTTGCACTCCTGTGGGTAGCCAGCTGTGGCAACAATCAATCAGTCAATTAATCAATCAATCACTAGTATTTATATACCGCTTTTCAACACAAAGTTCACAAAGCGGTTTACAGGCAAATAATAACATTAAAGTTAACTGGCTCCCTGTCCCAAAAGGGCTCACAATCTAAAAGAATGGAGAACACCCCCAGCAACAGCAACAGCCACGAGAAAGACACTGCGCTGGGGTGAAGAGGGACAATTGCTCTCCCCCTGCTAAATATAAGAGGACACCACTTGAAAAAGTGCCTCTTGCCCAGTTAGCAGGGGTAAAACAAGCCACTCACACTGCTACTGTTTCCACAACGACTCCAGTATGGTCACTGGCACCACACTGCCCACATAGTCAGGTGGCCATTTCCAGCAGCGGAACCTCTGTTCCACTATCGTAGATGTTAATTAGGATTGGGTTGTGACAGAGGTGATATAGGTGGTATGGTATCAACAGATGGAGCCATAATCACCCCTCCAGTCCAGCCCATTCAGGGGTGTAGTATAGCGAATGAAGGTGTAGTCTGGTGCAGAGGGCAAAATGTTTCCCCAGAAGTGACATCTCAACAGGCAGTGACATCACAGTTGTAATTTTTTTCCCACCATACCCTTTGATAGAATAAAGATATTACACTCTGGTTTGTTTCATTGCATTCTGCATTAATTAAATTACCTTTCCAATGATATATAACATGATGGTATTCTTCATATATACCAAGATTTTCACCATTTGGCCACTAGTGTCAAGTACAGCTTGTTGCCCCCCTAAAGCTTGTTGCCCAGTGCAATTACACCCTCCTTCTTTAGCTACACCCCTGAGCCCGTTATTTATTTATTTTCTCCCAGATTTCCCAGTTTATTTTTTTCCAGGTTTAGAGGCATACTGTTTTTGTTTTTACAACAAATGAAAAGTGCGGAAAGCGGTGTTGTGTGTTTTTATGTCATTATCGCCTAAAAATCATATCTCTACTCATACATTTAGCTAACATCACAATTCTGGCTTTAAAGGTGTTTTATTTCTCTACAGTTTCCAGAAAGTCCATAGTCTCAAAGCAGTTCTGTGAGAAAACCTCCAACCTGGATTGCCTCATCTGTCTGATTTAATTCTTTTTCCTCCACAAAGCTATTCTTGAGAAATATCCTCCTTGCAATTGGATAGCTTTCTCTGGGCTATCCAGTTGCTTAAAATTTGTAAGCTGTTTTCCCACCACAATGTCTCTCATTTTATGCAATTGACATTGCAACAACACCCTGAGGTCCCATAGTGGAGAGATGCAGTCATTAATTATGACAGAAGCCATTACTTCGCCAACAACTCAAGGCAAAATGCTAGGGAACTGGCCATCAGGTACCGAAAAAGGGGCAATAATTGTGTCCTTAGCAGTGTCCTATTTACATACAGCAATGAGGCAGTGTGTCATCACTCGCAAAAAGCATTAAACAGAAAAATGAAATGGAAAGAAATCCAATCAGAGCAACTTAGTAGAACTAAGCAAGCAGTTTTGGAGAGTTATGTTGAGAACATGTTGTGTAAAATGGTGCTCTCTCCCTTGCCAGGTTCAGGTGCTGGCAGGCCAGTCCTAAGGTGCCCGGCCTCCGTAGGAGCAGCGATGACAAAATGGCTACCTCTGAATTCAATGGGAGCTGCGGCAGCTGTTGGAGGCTCCTCACGGGAAGGGGAAATCCTTTAGTTTGGAACGATTTGGAAATCCTTTAGTTTGCTAGGGATTGTAGGCAGTGGTGTCATCCTCAAACGATGTTCCAGAATGCTAGGCGGGACTTACCACCTGATTGGCTGCCCGTCCATGACGTGTCGCTGCCTGCCCACCTGCCCGCCCACTGCGCAGGCACCCCTGGCTTTGGAGGGGGTGTCCGCTTGCCTGGGGGGTGCGCCGGGTGCCTGGGCAAGCAGCGGAGGGGCGCGCCACCTGGAGGGAGCCCGCGCGGCAGGTGGGCAGGCAGTGACACGTCACGGACAGCCTGTCAATCAAGCAGTAAGTCCCGCCTAGCGTTCTGGAACTTCATTTGAGGATGACACCGCTGATTGTAGGCCTTTAGAAACAAGAAGTCTAGGCAAACTACCCAGGAATCTTGGGACTCAAAAGGCTTTGGAGGCCAATGAAGGTCTAAGGAACAACTGTGCACACAATGACACACCATTCTTCCAATAGGAATGTATTGCAAAGTGAGAAATTAGGGATGTTGGTCTCAGGAAAGGGTGGGGTCATTGGAAGGTTAGTTTGGGGAAGGGAAAAGGAGAAGGCAGGTTGAAATGGCTTGAACCTATTACAAGCATATGTACATTTCAGAGGGATTTTGATTAAATCATAAATTGGTTCTGAAAATTCCAAAACTTACAATCCAATTGGAATTTCAATTGGGAATTACAATTGCTGTATACTTATTACAGGGGGGAAGGTGGTGGAGGGTGGGCCCATGGGCTCCCCAGCCCAGGGAGGGGGACGGGACCAGCCTCTGGCACAGAGGACAGATCCTAACCACCAGCCCCAGCATGGTCAGCCCTACATGGGCTTCTTGGAGTTGCATTAGCAATTTTGCTGGTGCAGCTCTGTGAAGTCCCATGGGGTGGCTGGAGCTTTCCCCTGGGTAGTGGGACACAACACATTACAGGCAGCGCAATCCTACAGACTGTGCAGTGTCGGCACAACAGTGTTGCATCGACACTGCTCACTTAGCGCTGACGTGGGGGCACCGATCTGCACCCCCACGTAAGCGCTCGAGCAACAGGACCAGTGCTACATGCAGTGCCAGCCCTGCTGCACCAGCGCTGAGCCTCTCTTGCCCCAACCGAAGCTGGTTGGCGTGAGGGAGGCTCTGTGCTGTGGCGGCATGGGGATTGGAGGGAGGGAGGGAGATGGGGGGGGACTTGGGCAGGATGTGGGTGGGCTTGGGAGGTGGCCATATGGCCACATCCTACGCCTGTCCGCAAGGCTCTAATTCGGGCAGTGCAGTCTCTTTGGATCTGCGCCTGCTCTTTAGCGGGTGCAGATCCGAGGAGCACATAAAGAAGGCTGGAGCCTCCCTTACAGTAAGGGAGCGCACGCTCCCTTGCTGTGGGGAGGCTCCAGCCTCACCTATACTGTGCTAGGATATGGCATTGGCCAGCCGGCCTCACCATTCCAGCGCAGTATAGAATTGTGCCCTGAGTTGCACCACAGTTACCTCCTAACCGGGTCTGTATATGGCAGTCGGCCTCCCTATTCCAGCCCCAGTTACGATTGCAACCTCAAACATACAAATCAGTGCTTTTTTTGTAATGGAACACACCCCCACGGCGTTCCACCACCTTTTTTGTCCCCGCGGGCGGGGAATCAGGTGGGGGGGAAGCTGCGTCTTCCCCCGCATGATTCCTAGCCCGTTGGGAGGCACCGCGCGCGCGTGCGCTTCGTCCTGGCGGGCGGGGAATCAGAGGTGAGGGGACGCTGCGTCTTCCCCCCGCCTGATTCCCAGCCCGTCGGGAGGAATCGCACGCACGTGCGATTCGTCCCGGGCGGGGAATCAGAGGCGAGGGGAAGCTGCGTCTTCCCCTCCACCTGATTCCCAGCCCGCCGGGAGTGCCTTTGCACTTTGAGCCGGTAGCCAGGGCAGGGAAGCCGCCACTGCGCCCCCCCCCCAGCTGGGAGGCACGCCGGCGTCTCCCACCCTGGCTGCTGGTCGGGCACTTTAAAGTGCCCAACCGGCAAAACAAGGAGGCGGGGCACACCCCGCAACATTGTGACATCATGACATCATGACATCACGATGTTGTGTGCGTTCCTGCACCTTTTTTTTTTTTTTTTTTTTTTTTTACAAAAAAAGCACTGGGTACAATCATCAAGTGATGGACATTCATGAGCTCACCAGTCCCCACCCCTCGCAGATATGTTTTATAGTGTTGAACTTATCAACAATACCTTCCCAATTAATGACACATAGGTTGCAGGTGGGGAACAGTCAAAGAGGCCTCCTCAAGGTAAAGGAGTGTTTATTCCCTTACCTCAGAACAGCATTGCCTTTACCCTAGTGCTGGGAAGTGCTCATAGGAAACTCACCATGTAAAAGACTGCCCTGGAGCATCCCACCATTCTGGAAAGGCAAGAATGCAGAGTGATGAATGTATTTTATAAAAAGATCACAGTATATCTAACATGAAAGATGGATCTGAGCCTTCCCCATTTTCAAATCTTGGTCACTATAACATTTCTAAGTTATGGCTGATCCTTGAAGGAGCACAATGTTTGCTTGTAGTTATCTCAGGAATGAGTATTTACAAATGTTTCCACTGAATATATTTTATATTTTATTTTATTTTATTTTAAAGAGAAAGGTTTATACTATTTAGGTTTCATTTACTATTAAGGGCGAAGGTCTCCAAACATTAAATGAGCATATAATATAGAGTTTTCTGCAGCTATATAGTATGCTTTGCAAGCGGCAGCAGTCATTATGAATTCATAGTCCTGGAGTTTTGTGTGTGTGAAATATGAGTTTTATGTAGCAGAACAGCACTCATCTGAGTGGTATATAATCAGCTTTACTGACTGCCATAAACTTTGTATGAAATTACAATGCTTAAAAAAATTATATGGTCTACTTGAAACTTTTCCAAAAACCAGAGCTTGGAAAGAAAAGTAAGTCAGGAGGCACTCAAAAATAACTTCAAGCTGTAGTTGCTAAGTGAATATTACACCTGGAAGCATATTGGAAGGAAAAACGTTAGACTTTGTTGAAGTGTGGTTGGGTTACTCAGGCTGCAACCCTATGCACTTTTATACTGGTGTAAGTCAGAATTTACTTCTGAATGAACATGAATAGAGTTGTGTTCTGAAGTGCAAGGCATGAAACTACAGTCAGTTCTCTTTCAATGCAAATTTGCTGCCTGTGAATTTACTTATCTGTGAGGGGCAGAATTGTTACCTGCCTTCCGACCTTTCATTATCTGCACCTTGTTATCCACTATGCAGAGACCTTCCAGTGGTTGCAGGAACCTTCAGAATGGCATCTTCAACCAGTAAAAACCCCTTAAAATGTTAATAACAATAACAATATTAGGGATCCAATCCTATGCACATTGTATGAAACACATAAAGATTGATTTATGAGTAAACATGCACAGGATTGCACTAAATGTCTAAAATGCTGTTCACACTTATTTCTGTGGAAGTTCCATTTGTTTCAATGGACCTTTTTTCCCTAAATGAGGCCTAATTCTCTCCAACAGCAGATGAGGTGGAAGGTAAGGTGTGTTTGGACCATACCATTTCAGATGCTTTATTCAAAACTTATCTGAACAAAAATCAGTATCTCTACTCTCTCAACAAGATATGTGAGAGGAAAGGTTCAGTGACATGCTAATTTTCTACATGCAGGGAATTTTTTTGGCATTGAGGAATACATCATAATGTGAGCTTCAAGCTGCAGTTTAGAATAGTACCGTACACACTAGCCACAGATTTTCCCACCTTATCTACTATTCTTGACAGCCAGGCCTATGTGTGGAAGACATTTCTGCTAAATCAGAGCAGTTTCAAAATTCCAGGACTGTCATTAGTTTATCTCAACACTGAAATACTTTATATTTCCCCAAGACTTTTTCCCAATTTATTTTGTCAAAATAACTCCTTTTCTTTCACGGTTATGGGATTGTTAACCAATTCCAGTCTATTTGGTTGACAAATCATTTGTCTTTTAACCAAAGAATCAAAGCATTTAAATGAATGTGCATCTTGCAAAAACTTCAACATTGGTGAGTTCCTGAAACATTGAAATTAAAAATATTACTTATTTTTTGGATAAAATGTCATCATTTTATATATACACTAAAACACCAGAACCAACATTATCTGAAAAGTTAGAGTGCAGGCAAACAACATGCTTAAAACAAAACCAAAGAAACAAAAACGAGTGCATTTTCCTACTAGCATCTCTTGGGATGTGTGACTGTGATGTAGGAGTGCATAGGCAATTAAAATTTCCTGAGGAGTCCCATCAATCAGGTACTTTATCACCCTAACAGATTTGTGATCCAAAACACAGTCAATCCTTTAACAGCTTTCCAAATAAATGACTCATAAAATTTACCTTAAGGGGGAAAGAATGTATCAAAATTTCTCTGCATTTCTGCTCTTCCTAATTCTGCTCCTGTGAGTGAAACAAGCCTCATGACTCATAAGCAACGACTGCAATCTATATATTTCCCTAAATAATTTCCTGATTCAGCACCAAGGCCAGAGAAAGCACTCTGTGCTTCATGACTGAAGAACACATACAGATGCATTGCAACAGCTGCTTTTTGTACATATGGAGAAAATGCATTCTGAGGATTTATTGAAGATTAGATTTCTCTTGCAAAAATGGAGAAAGTAGGAACATATACAATGCTTGGACATAAAATAATATTACTGCATTATTTGCAGTAATGGTTTTGCATTTTAATGGAACTAGGCGCACTGAAGAGGTGCTTAACAAATCATTGGAAGAGATGAAAAGCACAACAGTTTTACAAATATTTACAGGCTGAAAACAAGGCATCCCATCTACATGTTAGAAATCCATTGAGCAGTGCCATTACTGTGTTTCTTGGCATTAGTTTGTTATTCTACTTGATTCAAATTGAGAAAAAGAAACTGATTATTATTATTTTTGCTAAAACAGCATAGTTTATCCAGGCATCATTGTTGGATTTTATGTCACACAGAGCACACTTTACATTTTCAAGCACGTGTCATTCAGGACTCCCAAGTGCAATGCTGTATTTGAATTTTTGGAAATCTGGTGTCAATTCCTACTTGACTGACACAATATTTCCAAGTAGATTAGCCATGAAGGTTCTAGGGATCCAGTGTGGCCTTGAAGGTGGGATTATTTTATTTTTTGAGGGATTCCAAGGGGGTTGTACCCCTACCCCTGCTAACTGGGCAAGAGGCACTTTTCCAAGTGGTGTTTCTCTTATATTTAGCAGGGGGAGAGTATTTATCCCTCTTCACCCCAGCACAGTGTCTTTTCTTGTGGCTGTTGCTGGTGGTTTGCCTTTTTTTTTAGATTGTGAGCCCTTTGGGACAGGGAGCCATTTAATTTTATTATTATTACTATTTGCCTGTAAACCGCTTTGTGAACTTAGTGTTGAAAAGTGGTATATAAGTACCTGTTGATTGATTGATTGATTGATTGATTGATTGATTGATTGATTGATTGTACACCAGGTGTGCGATGAAAGAAAATGTGACTTTTCATAGTTGCTTTGCATAGACTCTCCTTTTCATAATCATGCATATATTCAAATAGATCCCTTTTATCACTTTTTCTGAGAATTGGTATGCTGATAGGCATTTCTGACATAGACAGAGCAATCTTGACTGGCATTTAAGCCAGCTCAGGTCCCCTGTGCTGCCTTCCGGGCAGTACGAATGTGCCATTCAGCACATTCTCACCACTTGGGCAGTCAGCAGAGCTGGTTCAGAGGTTTGTGCTGGCCTGGGGAGATCAGATCCAGTCCCAGACACTGTGAGTTTGTGCAGGAACCAGGCAGCCCAGCATGGGTTGGATGGGTAAATGGGAGAAGGTGGCAGGAGGGTGCAATAGGAGACAGGCCAGGCCCAGGAGGGGGGGGGACCAGCTGTGACAGCCCTAGCTGGATCCAAATTCGTGTCCCTGACTTGATCACATTGGTTGCTCAGATTTGTGCCTGTGAAATCACAGTCACAGATCCAAGTAGCCCCACAGAGGTGGCCAGGGCTCGATACAAAGTGAGGGGGAAAATATCTCCTTATTCCGAGTTGCTGCCCAGCTGGCACCTACCTTGTGCTGGAAACAGCACAAGCAACTTGACCTGCCTGTTCCAGTGCAAGGTAGGATTGTCTCCTAATTTAGTAATAAGGCAGCTGCTGAAGTCTGGGTCATTTCCAGATCTGCATCAAAAACAATCAAGGGTTTTAGGTCACATGGGAGGGACTGCACCTGGCAGCCCAGCACCAGAGAAGGAGGTGGGTCATGGCACCCTCCGCCACAGAACAAATGGGTCACAGTGGGGGCAAGTTTGAGAACCCCTGTATTAGATGCTAGAGAAGCCAATGTTTCCTCCAGGATGTCTTGCCAATGGGATACTAGAAAAATACCTGCAACCTCAAGTATGGTGTTTGATCATAATAGAGATGCTTATTCAATTCTCATCAAAATTTCTCTCTACAGTTGGAGGTTCAGAATTACATTACCTTCCTTATGGAACGGCTCCAAAGCCCTAGGAAACTCATTTTTTTACTTTGATGTTAGGACTATGTATACATCCCTACCTATGCCTGGTTATCTGCAGCTTCCCCTCATCCTCATTTCACAATAATAAAATAATAATTGCCATTGTTGTGAGCTGTGATGGTGGTTATGGTCCCTATTGGGGCAATTCTTTAAATAAACAAAAACACTGGGTTCCCTCTTATGTATAGGTTATGTTCTAGGAGTCTGTACTTAAGCCACTTTGCTCTGAAGTCCAACTTTATTTGTACAGTACTATGTAAACATAACTGTCAACTAGTTTTTGTAGTGATTCAAAAGCAGTATATCCATATTTTTATTATTACTAATAGGAGTGAACATTCGGTGAAATATGGAAAACTGTATTTACAGTACACATACAGTATAGTTATGTATGTGTGCTCTTTTCTTGAGTTTGCTGGGGTGGATGTTAGTGTGGCCTATATCATCACATTGGGCCTTGTGCTTGGGGTGGGGGTGCTCTGCTGGCTTGGTGAGTAGATTGCTGGACTATAATCCAGCGGGACAAGTGGAGCTGTTCTTTTCCCTCTCTCAAAACACCAGAACCAGGGGGCATCCACTAAAACTGAGGGTTGGGAGAGTTAAAACAGATAAAAGGAAGTACTTTTTTACCTAGCGGGTAGTTAATTTGTGGAACTCTTTGCCATAGGAGGTGGTGATGGCATCTGGTCTAGATGCCTTTAAGAGGGGATTGGGTGGATTTCTGGAAGAAAAGTTCATCGTGGACTATAGGCCATGATGGATTGTGCAACCTCCTTATGTCAGTAGTAGGCTACTTCAGAGTACCGGGTGCAAGGGAGTGGCAACAGGATGCAAGCATCTTGTTGCCTCATGCCTCCCTGGGGCACCTGGTGGGCCGTGTGAGATACAGGAAGCTGGACTAGATGGGCCTTTGGCCTGATCCAGCAGGGCTCTTATGTTCTTATGAGCAACTGCTCATTGGGCTGTCCCACCTGGCCCTGCCTCCAAACAGCCTGAAATGACCATCCTGGAAGCAGATAGCAGTGACATCATTACAACATCGCCAATGTTGTCCAAGTGCCATACTTGAAACATGGCACCACAAGTGCTCTTCTTGACATGGCTGTATGGTGAGTGGGAGGCCCTGTGGGGAGAGTGGGGAACCCATAGAAACACCCTGCATTGGGCCCTGCCACTGCTGGGGCTAGCCCTTGTTAGTATAATGCCACTGCCCTCTGCACCCAGGAGTGATGCAGAAGAAGAGCAGCCCTAAACACACAGCACAAATGTAGGAAGGTGTAGGGCTCATAGCCTTTGCCTCACATGCACACATTTGCTAATATGTTCATTGTACAGTACAGTAGTTTGTGCATTCTGCTCCATTGCTGTCTCTGTAAAGTAGCACATGGTAGATGGAGGTACTGTCCTTCCAGTACAAGTAGAGAGGGCAGAGAGGGGGGGACTGAACATGTGGGCAAGCTTGCACCTCTTTACCATCCTGCCCAGCTGTCACTGCTGCCCCATACTCTGCCCATTTGCAATGTTTGCCACTCTTCTTTGTGGCAGACATCTGCTCTGCTGTGCCCATGGGTAAGTACCACCCAAGCATGAAAATAACTCAGCTGTTAGACGTCCATAAGTCAAGGAACTTGTGAATTTTTTCTCCCTTTGTCTCATTGATGAGCACAAGCACTTGCATATATTGATCATAAAGACAAAAGGAAGATTGACACACTGTTCTGCTCATGTGCGGTGATGCTCATATACTGCTCTCATAATCTGCTGATGTGTGCGCATAACTGAAGTATTTCATCAAGTATCGCTTGTTGGTGTTGGGAAGGTTGAAAGAGAGAAAAAAAGAATGGAAATGCTACAGCCCAATCGGTTCTGGAATTAATTCTAGAAATTAAACATCTTATATTGGAGCCAAGTTGGAGCAGAATTCTGGACCAAGAAATCTATGGAACAGTGAACAAACTATGGAAATCCAGTCATCCATAAGTCAGACCCTTGACAATAACAAAATATACCAAGACACCTAACAGAAAATGGTATTGAATGCAACTACAGTTGCGCAGAATTGTATGCTTCACCTCAAGAGTAGTTTCCATTCACCCAGATTCTGAGGGCACAATCCTAACTAACTTTCCAGCACTGACGTAGCTGTGCCATTGGGGCATGTGCTGCATCCTGCAGTGGAATAGCTATCGCGGAAGCCTCTTCAAGGTAAGGGAATGTTTGTTCCCTTATGTTGGGACTGCATTGCCCTTACCCTGGTGCTGGAAAGTTGGTTAGGATTGCGTCCTCAGTTTGGTTGCTGAGAAAGGTCTGGATTCTAGGTGTTGCATTCTTGTGTAAATTCCAGACAATGGTCCAATCACTAGTTGGTCTTGTTCTGCATGCCTGGAAGTCTCTTGTGCATCACATGAAGGCATATACTGCACCCAGGTTGGATTATGTCACTAATCCACATCCAGAACAAACCCAGAAACTAGGAAGGAAAGGGGAAAGTCTTCTCTGATCAAAAAAACCAGAATAGAAATGACAAGATAGATTCACAAATACATCCTGTCCAGTCTTGAACCTGGTTCTTTGTTCCCTGAACTTATCTAGAAAGGTTATATTCCACTTCTGGCTATTAAAGTCCTTCTTTATTTTCAACTTAAGGATGCAATACTGTCCCATTACATCCCTTGAAACCAAAGGAATTTACCAGGACATGATTGATTATAGGATCAGTCCCAAAATTTAAGACCCATTTTGTAACCATTAGTATTTGCACTCAGGGCCTTCTTTAACCTAAATATGTCATCTCCTGCTACTGTATTATCTCCTTCTGATATATTACAGAGTGCTAACACATCCTGTTTCAGCTTACACTTTTTGTATGCTAAGCAAGCACCTTTAGCCTCTGCTCATAAGGTAAATTCTCCATTACTGCAGTTAATTTGTTAACTATTGTAGATCTGCCATCTGTTCAAAAATCTTGAGGCATAACTTCCGCTTTCCACTAATGTTATTCTTTCCCCCCACCTTCAGTTCATAAAGTGGATGCCAGCCAAGGCTTTCTGCTTTTTTTCACAATGGACAATAATTCTAGTATGGAAAATGTTGTGTATCGTTTCACATCAAGCATTCTGTCATTCAGCTCCCAGCAGCCCCTCTTTTTGGCTATGAAACCATTTAACAAGAGCATGGGTCACAACAGGTTAGAGTTCTTGATCATTGCACTGCTGTTAGTAGAAAGTTTTGAATATCATTTTTGAATGAGTTCTGCCTGACCCAATTTATGTCTCTTAAAAAATTGGAAAATAGGGTTCAATTGATTTGGAGAGAGTAACACATTAACTAATTTAAATATAATTATTAATGGTACTATAAAAAGACTAAGAAGGCATTTACTACACAGAATAATATTGGTATACATATGGTAATTCCTCAATTAGTATTGCTAGTTTTCTCTGAAACAGCTTAACTACTATTACCTATATGTCTGAAATGTCTGCGGACTAATATTTCTTTCCTACAGTCCTCAAAATCCCAATTATCTTGTACAGAAAAGGAAGCAGAGAATGGTAAGTTATATTTACTGAGAATTTCAGGAGTCTATCATCATTAGTCAGTGTAAAGTGAAGTAGAAGCTTTCTTAATACAGTGCTAGAGAGCAGCAGAGCTGAGAAGCAGTAATTTCAAGGGTTTAAAATCAGCTGATGATGAGAAATTGCACTTAAGATAAGGGAGGTGTGCAAGCAGAAATGTGTTAGCTGGAACTTAGTTCATATGTTCCTCTGGTTAATGTGGGGGGGGGGGAAGCAGAAAGATTGATAGAGGCTTCTCTGTCAAAATAACAGCTCTGTGAGTATTCTTAGGAACTGACATACATGGAGAATGCTAGAAAAAAGGATTCCTGGGAGAGAACCAATTGACCAAGAGCAATAGTACCTACCTAGTGCTAGCATGCATGTGACACTTCCTGCTCCCCACTTTCCATTTATTGAACTAGCAACTGAGTGGGGGAAAAAACCTTGGTAGTTTATAACTGCTGCCAATATTCCAGGCTACAGAGCTCAGGCAGAGGAGGGTCCTCTGATCCCATTTGAATGCTGAACCCAGTTGTTCTTATTAAAAATCAAATCCACAATAGCATCTGCAGGGAAAAGAGGTGTGACTATCAATTGAATTACCTGTGAAAATGGGCCAGGCACACAAAGGGTCGAAACTAACATTCTAATGACAAGGGAATTAAATGGTAAGGGGAATGAACAGTATGAACAGGCTGAAGAAAAGTGCCTAAGCTTGTCTGGAATGCACAAAGTTTTCACTAAATAGATGCACTCACCAGTGACACATAACAGATGAAGCAGGAATGCTACTCAAAACGTTTGGTCTACAACCCCTTCCCCTATGTGTTTGTTCACTGGTTGGAATCACTTAGCAGACAAATAACCCAATCCTACTAGACTCCCCATACGGTAAGGTAGCCACACCAATGGGACATTTGCTGTATTCTGTAGATGGTTTAAGGCCCCAAAGGGTATGTTGGGGTAAGGGAACATTTGTACCCTTGTCACAGGGTAAGTCCTCACTGGCCTGCTTGATCTACTCAAACTTGCACCAGCAATTTAGCTGGAGCAAGTCCGAATAGATCCAAGTCGGGAGGGCCGAGGCCAGGAAGGGGGATAGGATATCAGCAGTGCCACTGCTGATGAAACTTACCCCTTCCAGCCTTGTTCCCCCCCCTCCCTGTCTCCATCTCTGCCTAGTTCCTCCTCCCTGTTCTACCTGTTCCGCCCACCCCAAGCTGTCTTACCGACACAGGTGGATATTCTCTGGCTGCTGGCTCATGGATCTAGCCACTTGGCACTTGCAGCGGTAGCTTAGCTGCATTGAATGGCATGTCACACCCTAATAGGATTGGGCCAACAGCCATCAAAAGTCCCTGATCGCAATTTAACTAGACACCCCTACTTCATGTTACTTATACAGCTCAAGGAATCTCCAGGCCTTGGACTCATGGATGAGCAAGTAGATGTGCTTCTCTGTGCTTCCAATGAATGGGTCACTCAGGCAGCTGGCAGAGAACAATGCCCACTTCCTGTGGACTGGAAAATAGACAACTATCCTTTGATGACTGCATCAGATGTATCAGTTGTACTCAACCGATCTTTGTAGTCAGGGTGCTACAGGCGAGCAGGTATTTAATCATTTTGCTCAATTGCCAGGCTGGGTGGTGTTTGTTAATGAGAGAACACCTATCAGGGATGACAGTTTTAAAGAGATCTTTGATACCAGCCTCCCCCTGCAAAACTAAAAGCAAGTATCTGCCAAACTAATGTCGTTATTTCATGTGACACACTTCTTTCCCCAAGAAACCATGGAGGCCGATCAGCCCAGCATGTGCCACAATTAGAAATTTCATATTATCCACAGATGTGCAAGCAGGTTGGACTTACAGAGGAACCATCTGGTCTCTGTCAACTGAAAAGTCATCAGAGTTTCTGACACCTTTGTTCAGTGAGGTATCAAAATCTTCTTCTTGGGATTTATCAATAGATATTTCATCACTATCTGAACAGCTACAGTTGATTTTTATTTATTTATTTATTTTGCCAGGAGATATCAATCTTGGAGTGAAAGAAATCTGTAATTGTTTGCAACAATCATATAATTAAACCAATATTTTCCAACATGTATGATGTCTTTTCTTCTCTTAGTTTTTCTATTCAAACAATCTCCCCTAAATGCCTAAGGTCTTTTATAAAATTACATCAATTCCATTAATAAATAGGAGAAAAACCATCTGTTGCCTCACTTTCCTTTGCCAAAAAAAAATTACTTTATATACTTTGAAATATATACTTTGAAATATTTTAAAGAAAAGTGCATTATTCATCTTCCACACAACTGGGGCACCAATACAACATACAGTAATTTATAAACATATTATATACCATCAGTTCTCGCCAGGGTTAAGTTCCTGGAAACCAAATTTATTTATTTATTTATTTATTTATTTATTTGAAGAATTTATACCCCGCCTTTCCCATGCCGAAGCAAATGGCCATGGTGGCTTATTTATTTATTTTATTTATTTTAAAGATTTTTACCCCGCCTTTCTGCCTAAAAAGGCATTCAAGGCGGCAATACAAAAACAATTAAAAAACAGAATAAAAACATCATAATTTAAAAACAGTGATTAAAAACAATATAAAAATACAATATACAAATATATCCCCTGGATCGAGTGCAAAAAAAATAAAAAAAATAAAAAAAATAAAAAAAAATACAAGAAATACAAGACCAGCCAGCCTGTCAGCAACTAAAAGCCTGTTTAAACAAGAAGGTCTTCAGTCCCCGCCGAAATACCGCCAACGAGGGAGCAGTTCTTAGCTCTAAGGGGAGGGTATTCCAAAGTTGGGGTGCCACCGCCGAGAAGGCTCTCCTGCTGGCCGCCACCCCTCTCACCTCTCCTGGTGGCGGCACAGTCAAAAGAGCCCCCCCCCCAGATGACCTCAGAGTACGGGTCGGATTATATGGAAGGAGGCGGTCCCTCAAATACCCTGGGCCCGAGCCGTAAAGGGCTTTAAAGGTCAACACCAGCACTTTGAATTTGGCCCGGAACAGAACCGGCAGCCAGTGTAGTCGCCGAAGCAACGGCTCGACAGAGTCAAACCGACGTGCCCCAGCAACCACCCGAGCAGCCGCGTTCTGTACTAGTTGTAATTTCCGGACCGTCTTCAAAGGCAGCCCCACGTAGAGCGCATTGCAATAATCTAACCTAGATGTCACTAGGGCGTGGGTCACTGTGGCCAGGTCCGCACAGCTCAGGTACGGTCGCAGCTGGCGGATCAGCCGAAGCTGAGCAAAGGCTCCCCTGGCCACCGCCGACACCTGAGACTCCAGGTGCAGCTGTGAATCCAGGAGAACCCCCAAGCTGCGAACCTGCTCCTTCAGAGGAAGTGCAACCCCATTCAGAGCAGGGCAATAATCCAATACCCGAGCTGTGGATTTCCGGACCAAGAGCACCTCTGTCTTATCCGGATTTAATTTCAGCTTGTTCGCCCGCATCCAGCCCCCAACTGCCTCCAGACAACGATTCAGGACCTCAACTGCCTCCTCAGAATCAGGGGGAAAGGAGAGATAGAGTTGGGTGTCATCAGCATATTGATGACACCCCACCCCAAACCCCCGGATGACCTCTCCCAGCGGCTTCATGTAGATGTTAAATAGCATGGGGGATAAGATAGACCCTTGCGGCACCCCAAACTTAAGAGGTCGGGGTGCCGAACAAGCATCCCCCAGCACCACCTTCTGGGATCTGTCAGCCAGGAAGGAGCGGAACCACTGCAAAACAGTGCCTCCAAGCCCCAACCCAGCCAGCCGACCCAGAAGGACACCATGGTCGATGGTGTCGAAGGCCGCTGAGAGGTCCAGCAGGACTAACAGGGTCGCACTCCCCCTGTCCATTCCTCGGCGTAGGTCATCCACCAAGGCGACCAAGTAAAGGCAGTCTCCGTCCCGAACCCCGGCCTGAAGCCAGATTGGAATGGGTCCAGATAATCCGTTTCCTCCAGTACCCTCTGCAGCTGGGACGCCACCACCCGCTCAATCACCTTGCCCAGAAATGGGATATTTGAGACTGGCCGAAAGTTAGTGGGATCCAGGGAGGGTTTCTTCAGGAGGGGGCGAACCCTCCTTACATGAGCAGGCTAGTCTAAACCACCATTTTTAAAATGGTTTTTTTTTTTTACAAATCTACAGTATTCCTGTGAATAATGCCAATCCTCAGTCCCAGATGTTGCCTTCACAATGTGGTTCTCTCCTTTGGCTGCCTGCCATCAAGCCTCAGCAGGCAATCGCAATTCAAGCCTGGACAGGTCCTCAAGGTCATATTCCCTTCTTTGACGGCTGGCCTCCTCACACACTCCACCGCAACTCTCACTTGTGGTGAGCTAATCAGCTCCACAGCAACTCTGTTCTGCCATGACAGGTACTGCAGCTTGTCACAGCCTGGCATTCGTCTCCCATCCAAAAGCAAATCACAGATTTTCCTGCTTAGCTTCAGGCAGTACCAGCAGCTCAACCATCAGTCCACAAGGGACACCATGAAGTCTGTTTGGACCACTCTTAGAGTCAGAGAGGCCATCACACAGACATGCACCGTCCTCCCTGCCTCCGAGTGGTACAAATGCCCTTGTATTGTGCCAGCCAAACTTTGCTGGCCTAACTCCAGGTTAGGATTGCGCCCGCATTGTGATAGTGATAGGTTTGGACTGCACTTTGCATATGCTACAATAAAAGATGGAGGGGTAATACAAGAGAGGTATATGTGCATATTCATCCAATTGTATTTTGTCCCATATTTTTCTTTATTATTGGACAAGTTCCTTTTAGAGTCCAGATATCAAAAATAAGGCAGCCTCGAAGACAACTTCAACAGACATTTTGAATATGGCTGCTTTAATATTTATTCTCAAATAACTTTGTTGCATAGTTCACCTTTTTTTTAGTATTTGCACATTTTGTCCTTGCTTCACAAAAAATTGTCGGATTTAATTATTCTATAATTACATAAAAGTCAAAGTTAATAGACTTCCTTTGAAAAGAGTACTATACTAACAGACTTTTCACTCATTTTTATGTAACCTAAAATATTTATTTTCCACCAGACTACACAACAGTGATTACTCACGTTGAAAAATTTACCACCGTTAAATTATCAAGAAGAGCCTTGTCATTGCTGAATATCATCAGATGGAGTCAAAGGATCAGAATTGAACAGAAAATTGAATGCAACCACGTTGAGTCTCAGAAGAAGCTAGAAGAGATGAACAAAAAAAGAAAAATGAGGCCACAGCCCCAACCAAGGATTCAGAGTCTAAAGTGAAATTTTGAGGCTTAGGGGTAGGGGGAAGGAGGGAGTCTGCCTGTACAAAACATACCAAGAATTTTCATGCATAGTATTTTTTTTAAGAAATCCTATGTATTATGTATTTCTTGAATTGTACCTCTGAATTATGCCACAGATATTTGTTCTGAATGGGGAGGGAGAATGTTCTTCTAACATCCAGAAACGATTTCTTCTTGTAGAAAGAAAGAAAGAAAGAAAGAAAGAAAGAAAGAAAGAAAGAAAGA
>JAJKFI010000037.1:11348247-11373340 GCA_029204185.1 Lerista edwardsae
GGAAGAAGAGTGGGAAAGTGAAGAGACTGGTAGCAAGAGGAAGTGAGAGATTAGCAGGAGGAGGGGAGGTTGAAAAATAGTACTATATGCCATATAGAGAAAGAAGGTGGCACAAAAACTAGTAGCCACAGGCACCATGAAGACTTGAACCAGGCCTATGTCTGGCTCACGGCCTATATCTGTTTTAGTCAGACATAGGTCTGATCCAAGCCTCCCTCCTATAATCCCCCACCCTATAATTTGTGTTGTACAACTAATTCTCCATGACACAATGAAAATCTGTCTAGGGCTCTACCTTTGGCTCCACTTGGACTGATACCAGAAGTTTTAAACACAACCTATTTACTTGATTCAGAGCGCAATCCTAACCTGGAGTGAGGCCAGCACAAGGTCCACCATTAAACGTGCTTGGACCACCCTCGGAGTCAGGGAGGATGGTGCACGTCTGTGTGCTGGCCACTCTGACTGAGAGTGGTCCAAACATACTTTACGGTGTCCCTTGTGCTGGCCTAACTGTGCTGGCCTAACTACAGGTTAGGATTGTGCTCTCAGTTCAATTCCACTAAGGACTTGCCTATTTCAAGGCAACTAGATGGAAAAATGAGCAGCACAGCCCCTGGACTGGAGCCTCTAAGAACCTCTGCTTTCCCTATCAAGCAATCAAGACTGTAAAGGCTTGTTCTCCCACTGCCGTTGTGTTAATTGTATAGAACAGTGCATATTTCTGTTTCTTTTCCTCATGGCTGATCGCCATCCCACTGTACCAAAAAAGAGCTTCTTGCTTTTTCCATCTGAGAGCCTGCTTCACAATCCCATCATATTCATGGGCATGGATTCAACATTATTTAATTCCGCATGCCTGTATTTTGCAAAGTAATTACAGCTTTAAGCATTGATCATACTAATGCGGCACACTTCGGCAACATGGTTCACATTTCCCATAGTAAATCCCTGTTTCCAGGCTTTATATCACAGTCATTTTGAAATGCAATTGAGACAAAACCTGGGATATGCGAATTCTATTTTAAAGGATGGAAAGAAAAAAAATTACATTAAGTAAAGAAAAGATCTTATTGGTTTCAGATTTTTTTTTCCATTTCTAGGGATACAAAACACATTTTTTTAAAATTACCCCTTTTTTTTGTTGGTGTTGCTGCACATATATTTTGAAGAAGAAGAAAAACCAGAAATAAGCCTTACATTTTAATTTGGAAAGGAATTAGCCCTCCATGTGGAGGTAGTCTTTGCTTTGTGTTTGTGTATGTGAACAAAACGAGCATACTGATGTTCCCTGCAGCTGCTTTTCCTTTGTAATTACTGTTCTGATCCTGATTGACACGTTGGGTGTACTGGAACTAGCAGGCAGCAAGGTATGGAGAGCATTTAATGAGATGTGATCTCAAGCTACAACTCGGGCTTCTAGTTGTTGCACTGGTCCATTTGCCGCCCAAGGCCAGGACCATAGCCTGCCGCTGTCCCAAAGAGATTGTTGCCACCCCCCCAACACACCTGGAGCTCCCAGAGCCTTATGCTGTCCTACAGCCATCTGAAAATGCCCTGCAGCCTTTGGCTTTAACAATGCTTTTGGTTTTCCATTCCGGAGACCCCCATGGATACCTGAAACTGTGGATACTGGGGACACCTTTTTAAAGACAGGGGAACAACAGTAGTTTTGCTGCAACAAGATAAAAAAGATTAGTATAATGTTTCTCCATCAGAGGCAGATCTAAGGGAGGGCAAAGCTCTAAGTTTTGCAAGAAGCCTTACCTTACAGTGGCAATCACCTCTCCTGCACGGTTTTAGCCAATCCTCACAGGGAACAGCAACATCTTGGCTTTGCTTACTGGCTACAGCAGCAAGGGAGAGGAGGGATTTAATGACAGGGTAAGGCTTCTTGCAACACTTAGAGCTTTGCCCTCCCTGTAGAGCCTTCTCTGTTCTCCATCTTTTTAATAGTCATCCCAGTATCCATGGTATTCATGGATAACTGAAACTGTGGATACCAAATCAGTGGATATCTGGGCACACCTATGCTGTTTAATGTCCCTATGGAGGCTGAAGAATGCCTTTGCAGGGCTGTAGGATGCCATGCACAGCCTGCCTGACACTCGGGGGGGGGGCTCTGGAGGGTGGCGGTGGTGACACAGCAGCAGGCATTGGCCCCTCAGGCCTGCCACCTGGGGGCATTTGCCCCCCCAGATTAATGGCAGGGATGCCACTGCAGACTTCTTATCTCCTAACTGAATGGGGAGTAGCCAGGATTCAGTTTGAGTCTGAACTCTGTTGCAGAGTTTCTGAACTCTTTTGTTCACTAGCCCAGGCCACACCTACAGGAGGCCATTTGTGGCATTGGGATTGCTAATGACTGGCCAAGGGCCGGCCCGTCCATCAGGCCAATTGAAGTGGTCACCTCAGGAAGCAGACTGGTGGGGGGCAAGCATCATTGTCCACCTGCTTGCCTCCACTGCTCCTCCTCCTCCTTCCACTCCCTGCATTTGAAAAGGAAGATCAGGGTAGAGAAACTGGAAATGTGGAAGGGAGCGGAGCACTGAGATAGAACACTGGAGAATGGGAGGAGCAGAGGCTGCCATATCAGGCGTAAAGGAAAGGAAATGTAACACTATAAGATTCAATTTGATACAAGCCAGCAGCCCAATCTCTGCACAGCCATGCAGGCTTGCCAACGGGGCAGGCACTATATCCCATGGAGGGGCTCCAGGTCCCCAAAGTCTACTCCTGGTAAGGAAATGTTTTTCCCTTGCCTGGGGCCCATCCCATGCCACCTGAATGAGTCTACTCAAGACCTGTGCCAGCTCTATAATGGGGACAAGTCCAAGTGGACCCAGAAAGGCATATCAAGACCAGGAAAGGGGATAGGATATTGGAGATGCTTCTGCTGATGATCTTCACCATTTTCTTGATCTGCCCTCCTCCCTGCCCTGATCTCCACCTCATTTCCCTGCCTTCCTCTTACTTAGAGGACATGCTGGAGGACATGGGCAGGCCACTGACCTGGGGACCTGGCCGCTTGCCACATGTGTTGGTGGCCAGGTCATGTGGAATGGTGTGCTTTGGAATACCAGCAATGGGCCTTTTTTTTTTTTTTACTGGGACACTGGTTCTGGCAGCATAAGGCCCCTATTAGGATTGGGCCATTAACCCAATCATATGGTGGTACTGTCCAAAACAGGGCGCAATCCTAACCTGGTATAAGGCTGGCACAAGCTAGTCCAGCAAAGTTTGGCTGGCACAAGGGCTGCCATAAAGAATGTTTGGACCACTCTCGGAGTCAGGGACGATGGCGCACATCTGTGTGCTGGCCTCTCTGACTCTGAGAGTGGTCCAAACATACCTTATGGTGTCTCTTGTGCCAGCCAAACTTTGCTGGCCTAACTGTGTCAGCATAAATCCAGCTTAGAATTGTGCGCACAATATTTAACAAGTCGTTTCTACACATACAAGGTCTGTTGGCACAGGGCTGAATTGATCAGGTGATGAAATATTGCAAACCCAAGTAGCGATCATTTCTTTATTAAAATATTTGTATCCTGCCCGTTGATCCCAAAGGAGACGCACAAAGATCAATTAAAATGAATTGCAATTCTTCAAAGTAATAAAATAAATCCAAGAGTCAACTGAAGAAACAAAGAATCAACCTAAGAAGCCCGTGGAACAAGAAACCAAACCAAAGGTGTCATGAAACAAAAAAACACATGGCACTGTGAAGGAATGCCAAGAATATATGGGCCCAACAGGGGCCCGCTGATCTAGTAGAAAGGCTTGTTCTGGAGGCCGCTCTAAAATGGCTTTAATCAATATCAAAAATCCTGTTAGTTTCTGTCATCTAAGAGATCCCTCTTGCAGTCTAATTGCCTGCCAAGGCACAAACAATGCCACCTTAAACAGGGTGTGCATTGTTTCTTTTGCTATGTTTTGTTATCATAGGACTGGGAGAAGGCACCCTCTCAATTGCATCATCAGTGCACACACTCCATGGAAAGGCATGCGCGGAGCCACTCTTGGTCCATAGTCCTGGGAATTCCTTTCTTTTCAAGATCTATCAAAGCTTTGGTGTTGTGACGGGTTTACAGTAAGACACTGTGGTGGAATATGGATACAATATGGAGAGGATATGGTCAACTATGGTTTTGATGTGGCAAATCGGTCCCGGCTGATGAACAGTGCCATCCTAGGTGCGTCTACTCAGAAGTAAGTCCCATTGTGTTCAATAGGGCTTACTTTAAGGAAAAGGTATCTGGAATTGCAGCCTCAGTGTCTGGTTTTATTTGAAGACAATGTTTTTTAGCATTCAGAATAGCTGGAGTTTCCATTGTTATTTCCTGTGCAATTTGAACACAGTTGTTGTTGTTGTTAATACCCAGAAGCCTCCACAATATTAAAAAATGCAACATAAGGATATTATTGCATAATAACTCAGGCTGTCATGTCAGGTCCCCAATTGAATTGTGCTGCTCTCATTAGTAGCATATCCCACTGTCATGGAACAGGTGAAGCATCAATTACCCTTTTGCAGCACGGCCATAAGATTAATATACCTTCCTGTTGCACTTTGCAATCAAGGGCAAATCCGCCCTAATTGACTTGTGCCCAATGTTTCCTTCACCTGTAAACCAGAATAACTTTTAAAAGGAGAGAAAAATAAACAGCAACAACAAAAACCCCAAACCCAAATCGGTTTATGGAGCTTTCAGCAAAGGCCCCTTGAGCAGTCATTTTATAATAAAATATTCCAAATGGGACTGGTGCAAATCCAAACATTTTGCTAATAAATCATGTTGCATTCGCAAAATCCCACTCTTGAGAGTGGAAAGCTTAACACTTTAGTTTGGTTACGGAATGCACATGAATATCCATTCTCTTTCTCTGGGGATGACACTGCAAGAGTTTTTAAGAAACTCATGTTCATAAGAAGTGCCAAGCTGGATGAGGCCAAGGGCCCATCTAGTCCAGCTTCCTGTGGCTCACAGTGGCTCACCAGATGCCTCAGGGACAGAGGCGGATCTACAGGGAGGGCAAAGCTCTAAGCGTTGCAAGAAGCCTTACCCTGTCATGTAAATCCCTTGCTGCTGTAGCCAGTAAGCAATGCCAAGATGTTGCTTTTCCCTGTGAGGATTGGCTAAAACGGTGCAGGAGAGGAGTGATTTCCACTGCAAGGTGAGGCTTCTTGCAAAACTTAGAGCTCTGCCCTCCCTTAGATCTGCCTCTGCTCAGGGAGCACACAAGACAGCTATGGGAGCAGGGCAACCACATAGCAGGGCAGGTAGCCTCAAATGGGTCTCTTCAGACCTATGCCAGCTATTTAGACATGATTGAGACATACAAAACAATGCACGGAAGGGATAGAGTCGATAAAGGAATGTTCTTTTCCCTCTCTCAAAACACCAGAACCAGGGGGCATCCGCTAAAACTGAGGGTTGGGAGAATTAAAACAGATAAAAGGAAGTACTTTTTTACCCAGCGGGTAGTTAATCTGTGGAACTCTTTGCCACAGGAGGTTGTGATGGCAGCTGGTCTTGATGCCTTTAAGAGGGGATTGGATGGATTTCTGGAGGAAAGTTCCATCATGAGCTATAGGCCATGATGGATTGTGCAACCTCCTTATGTCAGTAGTAGGCTACTTCAGAGTACCGGGTGCAAGGGAGTGGCAACAGGATGCAAGCATCTTGTTGCCTCATGCCTCCCTGGGGCACCTGGTGGGCCTCTGTGAGATACAGGATGCTGGACTAGATGGGCCTTTGGCCTGATCCAGCAGGGCTCTTCTTATGTTCTTGTAAAAGTCAAAGGATATGTCAGGGTGGGAAAAGGGGAATAGGATTTTGGTGTGTGCCACTGCCACCAAGCTTCTCTCCCTCCTGTCCTCTGGCTTGGCCCACTCCCATGGCCATAATTGCCTATGATCCTCCCCATTCCATCCCCCCACCCCTCACTGACGTAGCCGTGGCAGCACAGAATAGAGGTGGTGAACTGAAGGGGAAAGAGGACAGTATTTTGCCACTTATTAAGATTCTCCATCATTCTTTGAAGGTGTTGGGGAAGTCAAGTGCCAATGTGAGTCTTAAGAGTAGTGAGGGAAGTATCCATGGCTGACAGGCAGAACTGCCCTCAGCTGAGTGGGAAGGGCTAAAAGGCAATACTGAAATAAATTAACTCAAAGGCAGGCAGATAGATTTTCTTCAATGTGTTTGTTGTCAAATTCATAACAGCAGGATTCCATCAAGTGTTTTCCAACTCAAAAATTGTGTGCTGCCACTAATTGCAAACTCATATACAGCCCAATCTTATGTGTGCCTACTCAGTAATAAGCCCTATTGAATTCAATGGGACTTATTCCAAATTAAGTGATTGCAGCCATAGACTTGCAAGACAAACGTGAAGCCGTTCACTCATTTCCTAAATGAGAACAAGATTAAGGCAGGGGGAAAGCAGTGTAGGCAACGAAGCATGAAAGCTGCTTTCTGCAACATTGGGATAATGTGACCCACTTGATTGGCAACCTCCCCCCCGCCCCAAGTGGGGCAAACCAGATGAATTGCTAAACTGCAAGATTTCTGGAAAAGCACTTGAAGAGTTTTGATTTGAATTGATAATGTAGGATTATTGAATCTGGTATTCATGTGAATGGCTTTTTGTAAACTGTAATATCCCACTTTCCTTCTTTCTACAAGCATTCAAACACATATAATAGTCAGAATTCATGGGGTGAGCAAGGGCATAGCCAGTGGTGGGATTCAAATAAATTAACAACCGGTTCTATGACATCATAGCCGGAGCCAAAACAAACCCCGAAGCCAGCCGAGGTAAGCGAGTGGGCGGGGCCCGGCCACTTAACAACCGGTTCTAGAGAACCTGGGCGAACCCCCTGAATCCCACCACTGGGCATAGCCAGTGTCAAAGCACATTGCCTTGCTGCTGTTCTGTGAATTTGAAGCTATGCATGTTACAGAGACATCACTAGGAAAAATATAAATTTGGGAGACACCTGCTTACCTGGAGCACATCAACAGATGTTGATGCATTTGGGCATGCACCTGGATATGCAAAGATGCTGTAGAGCATGGCATAGCTACAGATACATCCCATGTTTTAACAAGTCACATGCACCTAATATGCTTGAGATGCAGTGATCATTTTCACACAACCTTCATGGACTTTACAGTTATGCTATATTATACTAGTCTCAAGGTGCACTTATTTCTGTGTATTTATACACATATTAACACATTTATTTAACTAGGTGCATTTACTTGTGCACACACATGCACAAATCCATCATCATCAATAAAATAAAATAAAAATATTAATATATTTTATTAATATTAATATTAATAAAGCCCAAGGTCTTTGCACCACAGGGTCTTTGCAGTAGACAAGTCCTGTGACACCTTCTTGATGCACCATGTGATTGGAAGTAAGGAAGTTTAGTTTGGCCAAACATTATAAGCACTGTCTTCTTAAAAGATCATTTTAATCACATCTTTTTTCTTCAAGAAAGCCCATGTATTATGTGGATAATGTGGAAACTATGGATCCTCATGAAAGACTAGCAAAGAATTGTCCTTGCTAGAGTCAGCCTTCCCAGTGCATATCTTTTTCTGCATTCTATCCACAGTACCTGTTCTTTTTTTTAAAAAAAAAAATACGTTTTGAATATTTTGTGACCTTTGATATCCATTATTACTATCTTCCAGCAAATACCCCGAAAGTCTAAGGAAGTGAGACTAATGACTTAGATTTTAGTTGAAGAAGAATATTAAATCCATTGTATTGTTAAGGGCAGGCACAGGTATAAGAGTAGAAAAAAGCCATTTTTTCAAGATTATGCGGATAGTTTGATTGATGAGATTTGAGCAAATTGTTCAAGGAAACTGCCAAGATTGTAGAACGTCATTATCTAATAATAAATTAATGGAGGTGACTAAAGAAAATGAAAGCCAGATCTAAAATAATTGTGCAGTTCGTGCCCCTTGAATTTGGCTTTTGGGGTGGTTTCGGTGATGATCATGGTGTAACTCAGTCAGAGCTGTCAGTATGGAGTCAAATACATTATCTATGTACCTTTTCACAGAAGAAGAGCAAAAACTGAAGTCATCTTTCAGTAACTTTTAATCAACCTAAGCGGGATTCGGCTCTACCCTGGTTAGCTGGCAAGAACAAAAGAATTACAAGTAAAGTTTCATCATGGACGAAGGTGAATACAACATGGTTGCGCTTGTTCATCTCCGCTGGTGCTCAAATCTTTTCCTCCATCTTGCAGCTTGAGTGTGCATGTGTGTAGGGACGTCCTACTTGGACGTTGGGACCGCTGTAAATGCTGGCAGGGGCTGGGGCAGGGGAGGACACCTGAGAGCGCAGCAGCAATCGCAGTGCTGGAGGCACCCCGGGGAGGTAAAGTGCCCTGTTTTGTGCACCCAAAGCACTTGCGTTGCACACTCCAAACGGAGCTGTTTACATCATTGAGGAGGCTTGCAGAGGGGTCTGCGAGCCTCTCAGAACTTGCCAGGGGCCAGTGCGACCCTCCCATGAGGTAAGAACAGTGATGTCATGCAGGGGGAACGTGGGGGAACTCAGTTCCACTAGTTAAAATTAGGGCTGACTCCGCCCTCTTCACTCTCCTCCTCCCCCCCTCCCAATTCCTCTGCAAAGAGCTTTTCTTCTTGGTTGGCTGGCACTCAGAGGGTTAAAGGGAGCAACTCCGTATTCCTAGGGGGGCGAAGGCAGTGATGTCATTCAGGGGGAACGGACCAGAATGGGCATTCTGGATCCTAACGGGCTCCGTGGCTGGTTCTGGGTTCCCGACAAGTGCCAATCAAAAGTGAGTTCCTGTTCCTAAATCATTTGAATGACACCACTGGGTAAGAACCACCACCCCGGGTGCCTGCAGCACCGCAATCACTGTGGTGCTGTCAGGCACTCATTCCTGGGCCACTCTCCTTAAGGGGAAGTGGTCCAGGAACCTTTTGCAATGGGGTCACGACCCCCAGTTTGGGAAACACTGTACTAGATGTACTAGACTGTACTAGATGGAGCATTTGATCTGGGTAGCAGGGCAGTTGGGTGCCAAACAGGGCCGTATTATCCATTAGGCTGAGTAGGCTGAAGCCTAGGGGCTCCACTAGGGCCCATCAAGTTGACACGTCTGAGCATAAGCCTAACGCAGAGGTCTCCAGGTCCGGCCCCCAGGGACTCCCCATCTGGCCCGCCAACCCGCCAGCTGGCAAGAGATTACAGCAAGCCCGACCTTGCAAAGGCAAGGTTTGCAGAGGAACCACGTGGGGTAAACTCCATCTCCAGGGATTGAGCTGGCCTGCACCTGGAGGCTGCATCACTGGAGTGCTTCTATGCAAGCCTGGGTCCATTTTTGCTTCCTTTTTGGAAATAACATAGAAGTGCCTGGCTTTTCTGTTTGTTTGTTTGTTTGTTTGTTTGTTTGTTTGTTTGTTTGTTTGTTTGTTTGTTTGCCCCTCATATTTCTGCCTGTGTTTCTGCTGTTTTAGGAGTGTGGGTGGTAATGGAGAGCTGATAAATTATTGTATTGCTTTCCTGAAGAGTTTTGAAGGAGCCCCAAAATACCTGAAAGCCTAGGAACCCGGCCATGGGTTAGTGTGGTCCTGGTACCGAGGACACCAAGCAATAACCTAATGGGTATCACCACCTGGGGGCTTGTTTGCTTCAATACTATCAGCTTAGAAGAATGGAAATAGAAGTTATCCCACCAATGTCAAGAACTTTGGTCCGGTCTAAGGCAGTGGTTCCCGACGTGGACCACATGCCCCACAGGGGGGCAATTTGATTCTTAAGGGGGGCAATTCGAGAATCAGCTATTGACAGTGAATTTTTTTGAAATTTTTTTGATTTACTAACAGTGATTTGAAAGTCTGCTAATTGTTCTTATATCTTATTATTCAAAATTAAGCTAAGAATTTTTTTAAAAATGTCCCTCTTTCTGTGCCATCTTTTATTTATCTCTTTCATGGATGCCATGTTCTTTGGAACCTTGTTTAAACCAAGTTAATGGCTTTTTAGGCTTCCTCCATGTGAATAGGAGTTCATTTTTTGAATAATAAGAATTATATGTCACGGGGGGGGGGCATCAGGATTTTAGAGATGCTTAGGTGGGGCATGGCCAAAAAATGGTTGGGAAACCACTGGTCTAAGGGAAAGAGGGCCACAGACTGGAGGAGTGGGAGACAAAAAGCAGACTGTTTAAATGATCCAGAAAAGGAAATAGAACTAGTGGAACTAGTGTCAAGGCAAGCGACTAACAACATGCAGCTCTTGTACTGATATCCCTGAACAGACCTGCTTTAAGGACAGATAAAAGCCCAGTTTCAGATTGTGTGACAGGCTAGTCAAGTACAAAATCATGTCATCACCTCTGACAATTCTGGGAGCCTACACCAGTTGTCTCCAACATGACTATTTGACAAATTGGGCATGTTTAAACTGGTTTCCATCCTACCCCCTTTCTCTAATCATCAATCAGTCAATCAATCACTAGTATTTATATACCGCTTTTCAACACAAAGTTCACAAAGCGGTTTACAGGCAAATAATAACATTAAAGTTAAATGGCTCCCTGTCCCAAAAGGGCTCACAATCTAAAAGAATGGAGAACACCACCAGCAACAGCCATGAGAAAGACACTGTGCTGGGGTGAAGAGGGATAATTGCTCTCCCCCTGCTAAATATAAGAGGACACCACTTGAAAAAGTGCCTCTTGCCCAGTTAGCAGGGGTCCCACTAAAATCATCCCACTAAAGTTCAATTGAAATGAAGGGCAGCCAAATGATCTTACAATGCCATGCTCCATTCCATTTTAGGTGACGTTCAGCAATATGAGTTTTGCCTGGGATGCAATGTTGATTCATTATCATTTTAGTTTTCACTGCAGAGAAAGTAGGAAATCCAGGAGACTTTAAAGAATCAATGTTCTTATTTTTATGAGCATGGGTTTGCAAGTGATGTGGCTGCTTACCCTTGTCACTCAACAAGAGTTTGTGGATTACTTTTGGGTGGCTTGAGGATAATGGAATCCTCGTACATCAGATCCCACACATCTCACACTGAATAATATCTTAATCCACAGAAACGTCTATTGATTCCTCTTGCAGAATAATATTCGATCTACCAGCCTTATAGAGTTTCAAGCTTTATACCTAGGACAGAGCTGGCAAAGATATAATGCCACAGCTCAGGAATGGCAAAGTCCATATGATTCTATTACTCCTATTCATTGAGAACAATCCCAAATTTTTAATATTGTCCAGGGAAAATTATTATCCCTATTTTGCCTTCATGAGAGATGTTAGGGATGTTAGGGAGTTAGCACAAATGGCTAGATTTGCCCTTCTTTATGTTTCAGCTCCTTTCCTCTGGCCTATAGAAGTAAAATATCTGCATTGGAAGCAAATGCAAAAACCATGTATGCACTTCACTTATGCCAGTGGTTGCCAAACTGTAAGCCCTAGCTCCCTGGGGAGCTGTGGAAACCAGGCAGGCAAGCCATGGAACCCTCACAAAAAATACCCTCCACCTTTTGTAATGTGTAGGATCGTAGACCTAATGGGGAGCCATGGCCAATGGCCAAATAGGACAAGGGATCCATCAGTCAAAAAAGTTTAGGAACCACTGACTTATTCAGACTTCTTTTTCTCTGGTACCAGGTTGGCAGGTGGGTGCACCACACCTAATGGATAGAGGTCCCTTGACATGTGTTAATATGCACATCTCAGAATACTATGAGCATATACATAGAGCACAATCCTAACCTAGAGTTAGACCAGCACAGTTAGGACAGCACAAAGGCTACTGTAAAGCATGTTTGGACCACTCTCGGAGTCAGGGAGGATGGCTCACGTCTGTGTGCTGGCCTCTCTGACTGCGAGAGTGGTCCAAACGTACTTTACAGTGGCCTTTGTGCCGGCCAAACTTTGCTGGCCTAACTGTGCCGGCCTAACTCCAGGTTAGGATTGCCCCCATATTCATATACAAAAATACAATTTTCCAAATACAAAAATTCAAATTTGCTTCTGGAAGCTTCCCCCCTTTCCCCTCTTCTTTAGATAGTATACATATTGTGGCTTTAACATCCATTTTTAAAAATCTTGAGAAGCAGAAATAGGTATTTCAAAGTTTTCTGAATTCTACACTGACCTTTCAAATCCATCATTCTTCCAATCGAGCAGGTAGCAAATTACTGCATGGCCTTTGTTCACAATAATTGCAATTACGTAAATCAGTGAAGCAGCTCAAAGTGACACCAAAAATAAAAAGCAGATGCTGAACAAAGCAATGTCACAAATTAAAATATGTCTATATTTATAAGCTTCTAAACAAAGCTGCAAAAAATGTTTGAAGTTCAAGGAAGTAGCGGTGCTTTCACCTCATGGCATCCAGCTCTTAAGTCTACTGCGATGGTCATTTAACACAGCACACAATTCACTTCTGTGGCATACTTTTCTGAATTAGTTTGTGCTGGATTTTTGTGAGGCACAAAAGAAAAGAAGAAAAGTGTGAATTGACAGCCCCCGAAACAGAAAAAAGAGGATCAGCGACTCTGCTCTCCCTCCCTATCATACAATCTGAGATTAGCTGGTTGCTGGTTATAGGGCTGGGTTGGAATTTTTGCTGTCATACTGATTGGCCGTGGATGGCAGTTTTTTCACCTACCCCAGACTGTTAAGAACATAAGAAGAGCCCTGCTGGATCAGGCCAAAGGCCCATTTAGTCCAGCTTCCTGTATCTCACAGCGGCCCACCAGGTGCCCCAGGGAGGCACAAGGCAACAAGATGCTTGCATCCTGTTGCCACTCTCTTGCACCCAGTACCAGTAGCCCACCACCTTTGTAAGGAGGTTGCACAATCCATCATTGCCTATAGCCCACGATGGACCTTTCCTCCAGAAATTCGTCCAATCCCCTCTTAAAGGCATCCAGACCAGATGCCATCACCACCTCCTGTGGCAAAGAGTTCCACAGACTAACCACCCGCTGGGTAAAAAAGTACTTCCTTTTATCTGTTTTAACTCTCCCAATCCTCAGTTTTAGCCTCAGTCCCACTGTTGTGGGACGGGGTGGGGTTTTTTTGTGGTTAAGCAAATGTTTTCTAATATTGGTCACTTGGCGTGATGCATGCGGGGTAGGGTAGGTAGGGTGTCTATCTTGGTGTCCTATCTGAGGCAGCAAGGTCAGGGGGTGACCCTTCCGGCTCTGATGATGCTTAACCGGCTCAAAGAGGCTGACCGGCAAGCCCCTTGACTGGCAAGGCTGTGCAAGGTTCATCCTGAGGGCTAAGCAGTTCAGCTGCCTTGACCCTTCAGGGGTGACTATGAAAGGCTGTTTCAGTCCAATGACTGAGTATGGCCCTGAGTCGGATGGTTCACCCTAGAGACTCACGGGGGAGGTAGATGGCTAGGACTGTTTCCCCCGATCTAGCACCCCACACGCTGGGGGCTAAGGTTATGTTTTCTCCCTAACCTGCCCTGCTGCAATGTTGTATAAAATTTTAATAAAGTGGCCCAGTTAAAACCCAAGCCACAGTTTGGTGTCTTTTTTGGTGGGTGCGGGGTAATATAAATTTTACTTACCTCCTCTGCTTATCCCTGGTCCCCAGTTTTACTGGTATAGCTCCAGGTAGCCTTCTGGGGGCACGTCTGGGCTGGGAGGGGCATACTGGAGTTGGTGTGTGTCAGTGATGTTGAGATTCACGCTTGCCTTTACCTGTCTCCTTTTCACTGCATAGGCTGTCCTTACAAGTCTATTTTATGCATTTATTTGAAGAATTGATGTTCCACCTTTCCTATGCCAAAGCAAATGCCCAAGATGGCTTACATGGGCAGGCTAGTCTAAACCACCATTTTTCAATGGTTTTCTGTTTGTCTTTGTTTTACAAATATATAGTATTCTGTGATTCAACAAATCCTCAGGTGTAGCCTTTGCTGTGTGGTTCTCTCTTCTGGGTGTGTGCCAGTGAGCTTCAGCAGGCAATCCTAAATCAAGTCTGGACAGGTCCTCAAGGTCCTTTTCTGTGCTTTTGCCAGCTGGCCTTCTCACACACTCCCCTGCAACTTTCACATTCGGTGACCAATCAGCTCAACAGTGACTCTGTTCTGCCGCAACGGGTACAGCAACCTGTCACTGCCTGACATTTCACCTCCCATCTAAAAACAAGGCCACAGGTTCTCTTGTCTGCTCTCTAAATACCTTCTATATAAAATAGCTAGGATTTTTTTAAAAAATTGCCATTCTTTGAAACTATTGCAACCCAGGTTGTGATGAAATGCGTCAGATCTTTTAGAGAAGTATAATGATTTTCCAAGTAGGAACAAGCAGCAGGATAAAAGCATGTGGTAGACAAGAAATTGTATTGCTTTTGTGGTGGTGGTTGTATAATCTTTGTGAGATGAAGCTCTGGGGGTGTGGCTATGTGAGGTTGCTATGATGACTTCAAAAATTTTCACGACACCTCTGGTTATTCTAGAAGGGCACAATCCTAACTTGCGCAGGAGCAGGCAGACCGTAGCCCTGTGCTGCATCCTAAGGCAAGTTAGGACTGCACTGGAGCTCCTCTCTGGGGTAAATCCCAGCTGGGCCAAAGTGGCTCCTTGGATCTGTGCCTGCTGCTTAGCAGGCATAAATCTGAGCGCCCTGTTGTGTAGCCCAGAGATGGGGGTTAGTATCTGGCCTAATGGCTAAATTCTGGCTCCACCACCTCCCTGGGCTGCCCCACCTGTGGGACTACCCTCCATCCACCCCGTTCCTCTCTGTTACTATCCCCTCCACCCAGAAATGCCCCTGTGCTGGCTGAACCCAGTCAGCACAGGGGCGGCTTACCTGCCGCCATTCTTGGCATGCCAGGGCCAATGCTTCTAACTGCATTGGCCTAGTATGCCATGCACTGACACAAACATGCCTTATGGCCAGTGGTGTTATCCTACCAATACACTGGGCGGGACATCCGGGTGATTGGCAGCCCGCCCGTCGCGTACCGCAGCGTTACGCCGTTTGCGTAATGTACGCAAGCGGCGTAATTGGTTACACAAATGGCGTAACGCTGTGGTACGCGGCGGGCGGGCTGCCGATCACCCGGACGTAGGATAACACCACTGCTTATGGCATGTTTGCAACAAAACCAGGCTGACGCACGTTGCTTGCATTGGCCCAAGGAGAGGGAGTTAGATGGCACTGCCCAAGTGTTAATTTTGAAGTCACCACACAAGACTGTTGTTTTTAACAGGGCTCGTAGCTCCTGAGAACCTTGAGACAGCAAGACTGCATGTGGCAAGAGTTCCTTCTGCTTCTGTGCTCAAGCAGTTCGTTTATCCCTGTCTCTGTTGCCTGCCATAACAAGCTGGGCTGTAGCTGAGATTTATTGTGGGTGGGGAAGTCATGCACCAAAGGTGCTGTTTGACCACTGCAATGGAAGTGTCATCCTTGCATATTGTCTCATTATCCTCAAACACTTAAAGCGACAGCTTGTGCACTTCTAGGTCCAGACCCGGCAACACAATCAAGCAATCTGTTTACAAGAACTGACGGAGCTGACACATATCAAAATTCTTGCCGGCAACAAAGGCCTTTCTTTCCAGGACGGGTTCATTCAGCCAGGTTTCTGCAAGCCACATAAGGGACAAAGAGAAATAGCTTAATATATATTTTATGGAGAAAAGAGTTCCTCAAGCTGTATATGTTCATAGACAATATTATTTGTTTCTTTTTGAAAAGAAAACAGAATGGACGAGAAAATCCCCAGTCGAGACCGGTCGTTTTGCTTCAGGCTGCTGCATTTCGTGTCCTTCTGATGGTCTCGGAATTCCACACTTCAGTTGGACTGAAAAAATAAACAGACAGCAAAATATAGTTGTACATAAACACTGTTTCCACTGCTTGTACTCATTTGTTCCTATGTGTTTTGTCAGCTTCATTTGCCTTCTTTATACATTTTTTTTCCCTTTCTTCTAACAACAAAATGAGCTACAAAGCATTGCCTCAGTTGGGAAGGAATTGTCACCAACAAGCTTCAGACAGAAATATTCCCTTCTTATCTGTATTCATCTTGAAAGGAGCAGGTTTTGAACGAGAACAAATGTTTCTAATAGAATATATTCCAGGGTTTTGTATTTGCCAAATATTAGTGCCTACTAACATCAAGCTTTAATAGGTTGCAATTATTTTGAGCTTAAAAGAAAAAAAAGAAATAAGCCAACACATTCCTGTGTTTCAGGTAAGAAACAAATGGCTTTGGTCATATTGGTGGTGAAGTTTCTGGCAGTATCGATCCAGAGGGGAACATCAGCAGTTACATGCTGAACGAGGGCAGTAGTGCCTAGTGCTTAGCATTCACTCCCTTCCCGTTCCCCTCTCTTCCCCTTATTTGTACATGCATCTTACAGGGAAAAGGCCTTGGTAGATTGCTGCCATCATCCCAGGAAACAAAGGTAGCCAGAGGGCAATTCTGAACAATTCTGAACAAAATAGAACAATTTTGAACCTCAGGGTATCAAGCTAGCTCTCACAGAGCACAATTGTAACCCGGAGTTAGGCTGGCACAGTTAGGCCAGCAAAGTTTGGCTGACCCAAGGGACACCATAAAATATGTTTGGACCACTCTTGGAGTCAGAGAGGCCAGCACACAGGCATGCGCCACCTCCCTGACTCTGACATTGGTCCAAACATACTTTACGATGGCCCTTGTGCCAGCCAAACTTTTATGGTCTAACTGTGCCAGCGTAACTCCAGGTTAGGATTGTGCCCACAGTAGCACCTGAAGAGACAGGACATGTGACAATCTACTAATTTTCCCAGAACAAGGCAGACTCTGAATAATATGCAACGCATATTTGCATAAAATGCATAAAAGAAAAAGGAAGTAACAAAATCAAATGAGCAAGAGACAAAAGTAAAAAGAGCTGCTTTGGCAAAAGAAAACGAGTTCAAACTGCTATCATACCAAATCTGTCGGATATAGCATTGTAGCGCTGTATCCCATGCATATATTTAACTAATCTTTACCACTAACTTTAAAAGAGGCTTGTAAGGTGGAGAGAGAACTCTAAAATCAACATAAATTCTAGCAATTCTTATTAATCTGACCTATCTTTACTAGTGCCCTCAATTCCAGGACAGTGATAGGCTCTCTCCAGGGATGTGCTGTGACATTCTGTGCCAGTGAGGCACAGAACATCACAGAGCCTAGTGGCCTGGAATGATATGATACTTCTGAGTCATGCAGGGCCTCTGGACCTTGTTCTGTTTGCTTCTGGTGACTTTCTGAAGCCCATAGAGGCCATGCGTGTGAGCTTCAGAAAGCCACCTCCCCCCCCCCCGATAGAGAAGCATCTCACCACGCCCCTTCCTAGCTTCTGTGAAGCCAGAGTCCTACCCTCGGGGAGTACGTCACTGAACATTCTCCCCAAGGGCGTGTCTTTCTGGGTGTCTTTCTCCCCTTCTGGGTGTCTTTCTGAAGCCTGTAGAGGCTGCGCATGGCCTCTGCAAGACTCAAGAAGGATCCCGGATGCAATTGGAGACATCTCAACTGTAGTTGCATCTTTGAGCTTCTCCTGATCACAAGTCCCTGGCTCTCACTGGCTCCCCAATCGATAGCTTGAGGAAAGAAAAATATAAAGAACTTCCTCCTGTCTTGTTGTTTACCATTTAGCTGGAAAGATGTCAACCTGATCTCCAACTGGAAGGGTGCCAGCCTCTCTTCAAACTTGGGGCCCAATCCTATTTAACTGTCCAGCACCAATGCAGATGCCATGAAACACTGAGTCAAGGGAATAAGCATTCCCTTACCTTGAGGAGGTCTCTGTGACTGCATCCCCATTGCAGGATGCAGGACATGCCCCATTGACCCAGCAGCATCAGTGCTGGAAAGTCAGATAGGATTGGGTCCTTGATCTCTATCATTTCCCTGCACAAGCTGAGACATTCCTGGCTTTCAACAGGAAGAGTTATGTAAATAAGGCAGCAAGGGTCTTTGGATGGTTTGCTAGCAAGATGCAGAGGGGCAGGAAAAATAACCCAAACCATGAGACTACAAAGGATTCCACAGAGAAACAGGCAAAGGGGGGATGATTCACACATAGAGTATAGCTACTTCATCATAACAGGCAGTTGTTGGATGAGTTGTCCTAATGCTACAAATGGGCAAAGACATGTAGAGGGGCCGAGGGAAGTAAGACGCAAGGGTCTCAAGAAGGCCTAGCAAAGCAGGAGGAGCTGAGAAAGTACAACTTTGGGAGTTTGGGAATCAGGATTTCCCCCAGGAGAAATATCACTAAACTTGCCGTGACATTTTGCTTGTGAAATGTTGCTGGTATCTCTACCTGCAGCTGAGGCCAATTGATAGGAATGATGAGGACAATGCAGCCAGATATTATTTTGTCTGCTGGGTGACGAGAACAGAAGCTTGCGGAATAAACAAAATTCTAATCCCTTCCTACAAAAACATCAACATAGCAGGATAATTGAGAACCGTAGTTCAGTGATAGAGCAGGCACTTGAAATGTAGAATGTAGAAATAGGGATATGTGGACACCATATTAAACTGAAGGAACAGGAAAGGTGAAAGGGAGACATAATCTTGGTTAATAGGGACATCCAACTTCAACATTTTCTGTAAGGTTGCCAACTTATGAGAAAACTCCTGGTCTTGTCTGCTCCTGAACTTTTATCATCATGCTGTTAGCAACAGCAGCAGAATTCAGAAGGTGAAGCTTTTTATGACATGGAGATGAACATCATGATCTTCTCATACCTATTCTAAAAAGCCTCACCTTCTGATTTCTTTATTGGCCAAGCTGCCTTGTACAGGCTCAGGAGCTGTTAAAAATGAGATAGTGCAGTGCAGGAATACAGTGTTACCTAAAGTGGTACCATCTTTAAGGAACAGGCCAGCTAAGATTATGCTGAGTTTGATGATGATGATGGAATTTATATACCACTTTTATAGATAAAGGGATGCTGTCCATTCCAAAGTGGCTTGAGTAGGGCAAGTTAGCTATGAACTGGGACATATATTTCTATTAAATGAACTTACATGCTTTTTAAACATGCAGTTTTGGAGCAACCTTGCCTAGTGTGTATAAACAGGAGACCTTATAAATGCAGCGGAAAATAATCAGCCAAACTTCTGTCAGATTCCTTGATAGACACAGAGCTATTTGAATTGAAATACGACATGATTGAAATGTGGCATGCCCTGTATTTTATACTGACAACTTCATCATTTCTTGCTTGCAGAAAATCTGGCTTTCGATATTAGCATATGTGATATGACTGAATTTGCATAAATATTTGATTCAGAAAATGCCTTGCAGGCATAAAAGTAACGGGTAAAACATGGGGAAAGAACATCGTGCTACAGCTCAGTCACCTTTTTTCAAAGACTAATCTTTTGGAAAATTAACTCCTTTTCCTGTAATATATTTTTAAAAACTGATCTGAAGAGCACAGAGAGCAGAATTTCAACTTCCCTTGCAGTGCATGGTAGATCTCAGCTTTCTTGTCAATGGGCACTTTTGAAATAGGATACCTTGATCTTCCTAGCCTATAGCACACTTAACTATAAATTTGGATATGGACTAAGTGTGGCCGGGACCCACTTGGTGGGTTGCGACCTAATTTAGGTGGGTCATGGAAAGCTGGGTGCAGCCATCTTGGAAACTGCAGACCTTACTCTGGCTATATTCCTTTTGTGAGAGCTAACAGTTTGAATTTTCAAGTAAGTTTTTTCAATTTTGTTTTTAGTTCAGAGCTTTTACATAATATTTTGTCCTAATTTTACTTTCTGTCAGGGATGTTTTATGATTGTGCATTTGCTTCAGTCCAAGAATTCCAGTTTGCATTCTAGGGGTGTCATTTGATTATGTCCAGTGGTGTCATCTACTCTCGTGGAGACGGAACGCTGGGCGGGACTTATGTTTGATTGGCTGCCTGCCCGTTCGCTTCCGCTGTCATTCCTGCTCGCCCAGGCACCCAGCGCGCCCCCCCACCCGTCCCCCACGCGTCCATCACGGAGCTGGGCGAGCAGTGGTGGGGCGCAGCGACCGAGGGCAGCCCGTGTGGCGGGGGAAGGCGGCGGAACCGCACTGACCGGGCTGCCAATCAAACGTACGTCCCCCCAGCGTTCCATCTCCATGAGAGTAGATGACACCACTGATTACGTCACACTGACAGCATGTATTGGAAAAGGCAGGCGATACCCCAAGGATATAGGGAATGGTATCAGCAATGGCCCCTTGTCCCAGATTAGCCAGGAAGTTTGGGGTTAATCCAAAGTCTTTGCTTGCAGCAGGAACATAGCTGAAGGTTAATGAGGGCTCTGGCTATGAAGGGAGGTTAGCACAGGTGCAGATGGGTGTGGCTGATGAATTAAAGCCTGCCCAGCAACAGACACCAATTGGCTGGCCTCAGTATAAAGTTGGAGGCAAGCGCTGCAGTAGAGCACCTGGGTAGGTGCTGGAGGATGGCACTGGGTATGTGCTTGATGGATGGATTGGGACCAACTGATGGAGTGCTGGCTGGACTGCCTCCTGAAGGACTGTTGGACAGACTGGATGGATTGCTGGACTGGATAGAAGAAGGTAAGCTTATTGTGGGGAATAACTGTGGGGAAAGGTTATATGGTTGCCATGCCCCTGGAGCCAGCAAGTAGAGGAGGCAGTTGTGGTTTAGGCAAGCTGACTGCCTATTGTTTGGTGGTGGGGTTTGTTGGTGCTAGACTTAGGGTAGTTTGGAGCTAAGCCGGTGATGAGGGCAGTCTGGAGGAAGCTAGCCAGCTGGTGATCCCAAGCAAGGCTGCTGGAAGAGAGGCAGCCCAGGGGGTGAATGAACCTCCTCCCTCTTGCCTATCTCTGAGGATGCTCTGGAGGGGAAACTAGTTAGCATAGTGTGGGCATCAGGGCCCTCAGGGAAGCCCAGCAGGAGTTTCTGGCAAAACCAGCACTTTCTACTTGATGATGGCACTTCTGGCTATGACATCACTTCCAGGGTAATGGCATCATTTCTGGTGGGTCCCGGTCAAAAATGTTGGAGAACCACTGGACTAAGACAATTGATCTCAAGACTCAGGGGTCCTCTCAGTGCCTGAAGTGGCTGTCCCCCTTACCTGCCTCTCTCTGCTCCTCTCACTACCTGTCCTGGAAAAGAAAGAGGTGCATAGAGTTTAAGAGGAAATGTGCCAGTGGTGGCCAGTGGTGATCCTACTGACTTGTTTGGGGGGGTAAAGTGCCCCCAAGTGGCAGGCTGATTGAGGCAAAGGGGTGGCACAAAGGCATGTTCACAGATGCTGGGGTGTGTGGGGGGCAGCACTGGGGGCATCTATCATTGGACCTGCCCCCCCACACACACACTCCCTATGGAAATTAAGATGTTAACTAAGCTCAGATTTTGAAACACTCTTTCTCTCCCCGCTTCCAAAAATAAATTAAAAAACCTCACTTTCCCCTACATGGAGCTAGGCAGAGCTCAGCAACAAGCCCCCTGAGACAATTGGAAAATTGCCTCTCCTGGGGCTTTAAGAGTGTGCTGGTTGTTTGCACAGGATCCCTGCTCTTTCATGGCTATTTAAAAAACAGAACGGAGTGCTGCCTCTCCAGAGCTTGCTGATGCAAGTATAGGTTAGGAAGCCACCCTAACCTGCTGGAGGCAACTCTTCTTGCTGCCTTCCCAGAGACTGCTGACACAGGCAACCTACTGTCCCGTCCCCCCCAATTGGAAGCCAGCCATGAATACAGTAATTGGCAGCTGGCTTCTTCACTGTGTATTATAATGGGTGTGTGTGTGCTGCTTAATCTCAGAGGTTGTGCTGGAGAAGAAAGGAGCAGCGCGGAAAGGCAAGGAACTTTTTCTTTTAACTTGCTGGGTCATTGGGCTTACTTTTTTTAACTTGTTGGGCCTGGTGAGGCTCTGCCTCCCCTGACTATACATCACTGTAGCATAGACACTCAGATAGAATGACATTTTTCTTGCCCCAGTGAGGAGAATAAAAAACAGCATAAACTCTGGCAAAAGACAAGTAAGAAGGTGATACGGGAGGCCAAGAAAGCGTTTGAGGAATGCATGGCTAGAAACATAAAGGGGAATAATAAAAGCTTCTTCAAATATGTTAGAAGCAGGAAACCTGCCAGAGAGGCAGTTGGCCCGCTGGATGGTGAGAGGCAGTTGGCCCCTCCAAGTTCCTGCTTGGTTGGCAATTACATCACAAGGACTGGGGCATGAGATGCTCTAAGCTAATTGGGCCATGAGAATGCCGTGACTATTCTGATAAGGGAGAAGGAAGCTGGCTGGAACCAGTTTTCTATGTATGGTGAGAATTAGCAACACTGGAAGTTTACATGGGGGCAAATGAATGAAAACAAAGAAAGCAAAGATGGAAAACAGTTACATATTTCAGCAACTTTAGACAAGATACTTTAAACAAAACACTCAAGATGGCTGCACTTTGGTTCCACGGCAACATTGGGATAGGATCGCTTTTTTCCAACCACAGACTGATTTTATCATTCGTCCCAGAGTGCAACCCCAACCTGGAGTTAGGCTGGCACAGTTAGGCCAGCAAAGTTTGGCCAGCACAAGGGACACCATAAAGTATGTTTGGACCACTCTTGGAGTCAGAGAGGCCAGCACACAGACCCTCCTCCCTGACTCCGAGAGTGGTCCAAACATGCTTTACAGTTAGTCCATCAAAGTTTGGCTGACACAAGGGCCACCGTAAAGCACGTTTGGACCATTGTCAGAGTCAGGGAGGATGGCGCATGTTTTGTGTGCTGGCCTCTCTGACTCTGAGAGTGGTCCAAACACATTTTATGGTGTTCCTCGTGTGGGCCAAACTTCACTGGCCTAACTGTGCTGACCTAACTCCAGGTTGGGATGGCGTTCCCAGCCGAGATCTACCCAATGGAAAATGGATTCTCCTTACAACAGCTGCCATGACTCCAGCACGGAAATCATTTCACAAATCACGATGTCGTCGAGGAAGAGTCTTTAAATGATTTTGCTCTGCTGGAGCACAGAGTCTGCTGTATAAAGGAGAATGCCTAGGAGAACCATAGAAATGTACCACCTGTAAGAACTGTAACTATAAAGGAAGGGAAAAAAGAGTTTGTCATAATGAGAAGATGGAGTACATGTGTGACCTAACACGTAGATACTTGAATAATAATACAATTTGTGATGTGCTATGCAGATTATATTGGCATATTATTTAATCATGAAGGGTGAGTATACTGTAACTGCTAATGATCTTTTAGAATAATTACTGCAGCAATTTGTTTCAGGCTACTCAAACATGTAGGTCACTGTTGTGTTTGCCAAAACGACGTGCCTAAATTATAGCTGTTAAATTACTTAAGTGATTTGGTTCTAATAAATATGCTACTGTAACTGATCTGAAGGCTAGTTTAAAAATAAAAACATCACTCTATTATTGTCCCACAAGAGACACCCTCAACCCCCGTACCACCCTCTCATATCTTCTTTTGATCTTGATTCTATTCATTATTCCAGCTCCCTGTATTTTTTATTTTTATTTTTTTGCTCAATGAGTAATGGGCATGGAATTCATATTTACAAAATGAGGGGTGCTAGCACTCAGTTATAATGGTTTTACAAATAGATTAGACCGCTGTAATCTGCGGATTGTGCCTTTCAACTGCCATTAGTCCTGATAGCTGATTGGACAGAGGCACTGTGTCTTTGAAAATTAGCTGCTCCAAAAACATGCCCTGCTCATATGTTGCTGGGGGTATCTAGCCTGCTGTTGCAAACTCAATGGGCTAGAATTGACTTTGGTCTGATCCAACAAAGCAGTGCACATATCAAGTCAAAATGGGCACCTCAGATTAATGGGAGCTCTATTCTTAATCTGTGATCAAGACCCAGAGGAGTTGATTGCTCCAATTAATCAATTAACCCTTAATTATGCAATGCTTGTAAACCTTATTGATTTCCCTTTGTTTTCATGACTCAGTTCTGACTTGGCTGGCAGCAGCAACTGTATCTATTTCCTACAGGGAAGCTTGGAAGCCTTGAGGCACAACCTCTTATTACATGTTCTTTTGACACTGAACCTGAAGGGGCACCGTGGGCAACTTAGCCCCTGTGTACCCTGGCATCTTACACAATCAGATGAATTGGCCTGGGTGAGAACTATCAATTAAATTAGTGTTTTTAAAGGATCAATACACTTCTGCTAGTTCGACACTTCGTGAACAGTTTGTTGCTCCGGGCTTTGATTGATGAAATATTTTCTCATGCCACAAAATACCTGCTGTATTATTGATTCCCATTTCACTACTCCATTTGCGGGTTCAGTGAAGGCATTACATTGGAAACAGACTCTTAGCAACCTCTTTTAAAATGCAGTTACTTGAACATGAAGAACAAATACATGACTTTAGCTGTTAGGAGATCTTTGTCCGTGAAATACAATTATACCATTGCTATAAGAGCTTGCATTTGCATGTAGATATTTGCACAAAATTGCATGCATTTGCACGACTGTGTGTAAATAAGGCAAGGCATGTTCATTTTACAAATGGTTGTTATTATCATAATTGCACAAGCACTCATGAAAGCCATTGCTGCAATTCAGCACACAGTTTTGGGTGCTTTGCAATCCATGCCTATGCACCCCTGCACGATGGTAATAGACCCTATATTCATCATGTCTGGGAAAAGGATCCTATCAAGTCTACCATAGCAGTACTAGTGCCAGCATACAGGAGGCAAACAGAAGAACACTTCTTCCAGATTCTGCTTACAAAAGCATCTGATTTACTGCTATTGGAAGCAGAATGGTGGGCAAGAATGGTGTGGGTCACACCTCTGTGGTGTGATCCACAGGGCAGTTCTTTGGTTTGTAATGAGATGGGCGGCCAAGGATTTGGATGGGATCCAGGGGCGAATCTATTTGAAAGGGCGCCCATGGCGCCCAATGAAAATGCGCCCCTAGAGGCACACAATGTCATGACGTCACATCGTGACATCATGACATAGTGCCCCGCCCCTTCTAAGAGGCGCGTTCTGTTTGCTGCTGCTGGCCCTTTAAGGCCAGCGGCAGCGAACAGAACG
>JAJKFI010000037.1:11390566-11405685 GCA_029204185.1 Lerista edwardsae
CAGGTTCTACATGTCCTTCAATAGCTTCGAAAAGTCACTACACCTCAGTTGAGGTTTTGGTGGCATACATATTTAAATGTAAACGTTCTGAGTAAACAGTTATCAGTTTATTTCTTTTTTATCTGACAGACGGCCATATATTTTACTTATTCAGAAAAAGATCTATGTAAGAGTGTGGAAAACACTAAGTGTGACAGAGTGGCCCATTGAAACTGATACTCTCGACTCCAAACCTCAGAGGAGTAACTGTGATTAATGTAATCCTGGCAGAAAAGAAAGGAAATGAGGACATCTCTGCACTTTGAATGAGCTTCTGAAGACACCTATAGGGATAATGATGTGCATGGCTGACAGTGAAATAACATTTAGTCATCTTTTTTCTTTCTTTTTTTACAGGTGCAAATTAAAGACTGGGGCAAAACCAGATGACAGAAAATAATTTCCTGCTTTACTTGTTGCATAAATCTTTGTTTTAGAAAACCATTTTATTTCATTCATTAAGGAGCTGTTTGCTTTGTTGATTCTTCTCTTTTCATTGTTCAGTAGAAGATTGGCTAGAATAATCTGAGAGCCAATTGACACATCTAATAGAATTACTTGGTAATTGAAGGGCAGCCCAATTCTGAGCTGCCTAGGCATTGCGGACACCGTGGTAACCAAATGGCTACCGCTGCATCCAGCAAGGCAGCCACAGGAGGCACCTCAGGAGAAGAAAACATTTGTCCCCTTCCCCTGGGTAAGCCCGAAGACCCGCACCTCGCATCTGCGCCAGCCATTTTGCAGACATGAGTGCCATGTGGTATAACACAGAGGATAGGGTAGGGGGCAGAGATCACCACCTGTCCCATCCCCCAGCCCCAGTTCCACCCTTCCCGCCTGCCCAGAAAGCATGCATCAGCTGGGACCAGTGAACTCACCACCCCCACATTTCTGCCTCCAGGCGCTCAGCTCAGGTGCTGGGTGAGCATGGGTGGTAAGACCTTACCACCCGCATTGGACGTGCCTTACGGCGTGTTTGCAACACCAGTGCCCACGGTACACTCGTACTGTGGGTGCTGGAGCGCTCAGGATTGGGCCCAAGTGAAAATTCATAGAAATACTTAGAAAAATGCCTTGCTATGGGCAAATTCCACAACAGGTGCTCTGAAATTATTACACTACTTCCTTGCAATTTTATTTTGCGCATATCAAAGAGAAGGCCTTTGAACCAATGTGAATGTTGCCTCCCCTTGTTCTGACGAATTCCCTGCCGGGCCACCCCAAGGGCCTTAATGCCCACACTAGGCTAACCAGTTTCCCCACTGAACTGCCTCAGAGATAGGCAAGAGGGAGGGGGTTCATTCACCCACTGGGCCTCTTCTCTTCCAGCAGCTTTGTTTGGGATCACCGGCTGGCCAGCCTCCTCCAGACTGCCTCATCATTGGCTTAGCTCCAAACTACTCTTGCCTCACGAACTTTTGGAATTCTTTGAAAAGGTCAACAGGCACGTGGATGTGGGTGAACCTGTGGATATCATATACCTGGATTTTCAGAAGGCATTTGACACAGTCCCCCACCAAAGGCTGCTGAAGAAACTTCACAGTCAGGGAATAAGAGGGCAGGTCCTCTTATGGATTCAGAATTGGTTGAGGGCCAGGAAACAGAGAGTGGGGGTCAATGGGCAATTTTCACAGTGGAGAGAGGTGAAAAGCGGAGTGCCCCAGGGATCTGTCTTGGGGCCGGTGCTTTTCAACGTATTCATAAATGACCTGGAGACAGGGATAAGCAGCGAGGTGGCCAAGTTTGCAGATGACACAAAACTTTTCTGGGTGGTGAAAAACAGAAAGGATTGTGAAGAGCTCCAGAAGGATCTCTCCAAGTTGGGGGAATGGGCAGCCAAATGGCAGATGCGTTTCAACATAGACAAATGTAAAGTGATGCACGTTGGGGCAAAAAACCAAAACTTCACCTATAGGCTAATGGGTTCTGAGCTGTCTGTGACAGCTCAAGAGAGAGATCTTGGGGTGCTGGTGGACAATTCAATGAAGGTGTCAACCCAGTGTGCGGCAGCAATTAAGAAGGCCAATTCCATGCTTGGGGTCATTAAAAAAGGGGTTGAGAATAAAACAGCCAATATTATCATGCCATTGTACAAATCAATGGTAAGGCCGCACCTGGAATATTGTGTCCAGTTCTGGTCGCCGCATCTCAAAAAGGACATAGTGGAGCTGGAAAAGGTGCAGAAGAAAGCGACAAAAATGATTATGGGGCTGGGGCACCTCCCTTATGAAGAAAGACTGCAGTGTTTGGGGCTCTTCAGCCTAGAAAAAAGGCGCCTGAGGGGGGACATGTTTGAGACATACAAAATTATGCATGGAAGGGATAGAGTCGATAGAGGGATGTTCTTTTCCCTCTCTCAAAACACCAGAACCAGGGGACATCCGCTAAAACTGAGGATTGGGAGAGTTAAAACAGATAAAAGGAAGTACTTTTTTACTCAGCGGGTAGTTAATCTGTGGAACTCTTTGCCACAGGAGGTGGTGATGGCATCTGGTCTTGATGCCTTTAAGAGGGGATTGGATGGATTTCTGAAGGAAAGGTCCATCGTGGGCTATAGGCAATGATGGATTGTGCAACCTCCTTACAAAGGTGGTGGGCTACTGGTACCGGGTGCAAAGGAGTGGCAACAGGATGCAAGCATCTTGTTGTCTCATGCCTCCCTGGGGCACCTGGTGGGCCGCAGTGAGATACAGGAGGCTGGACTAGATGGGCCTTTGGCCTGATCCAGCAGGGCTCTTCTTATGTTCTTATGTACTCTAAGTCTAGCACCAACAAACCCCACCAACAAACAGTAGGCAGTCAGCTTGCCCAAGCCATAACTGCCTCCTCCACTTGGTGGCTTCAGGGGCATGGCAGACATACAACTGTTCCCCACAGTTATTCCCCACAATGAGCTTACCTTAGCCAGTCAGTCCACCCATCAGTCCTTCAGGCAGGCAGGCAGTCCAGCCAGCCAGCACTCCATCAGTCCAGCAATCCATCCATCCAGCACCTACCTGGTGCCCAACTCTTGCACCTATCCAGGTCCTCTCCTCCAGCACCTTCCCAGGTCCTTTACTGTAGCTCCTGCCTCCAACTTTATACTGAGGCCAGCCAATCAGTGGGCAGGCTTTAATTCATCAGCCACACCCATCTGCACCTGTGCTAACCTCCCTTCAGAGCCAGAGCCCTTATCAGCCTGCAGCTGTGTTCCTGCGGTTTGCAAAGACCTAGGGGTTATAGGGGTTGCATAGGGGTTAACCCTATGATCCCTGGCTTATCTGGGACAAGGGGCCATTGCTGATACCATTCCCTATCTCCTCGGGGTATCTCCTGCCTTTTCCAATACAACCGCTGACACAATTTTTGACCTTCTCCTTCAGCAAGCTGAAGTGATGTGCTTTCTGTTTCACTATAGCTGATCTCCTTTTCACACATGGCAAAAGCCCTCCTCACTGCAGCCACTGTGGCTTTTTATACCCTCCAACCAGCTCTTCTTGCATTCACAAGCTTTGGAACATGAAAGCTGCATGCAACTTCCTATTCAGCCAAAGAGAGAATGTGACTGGGATTGTTAGTTATGCAGTGACAGTCCTGGCAAAAGCAAGTGCCTTTTTGTCTTTTCACATAATTAGAACGGTGATGAATGAGTTCCTGTGAGTTAAAATTAAACCTTTTGTTTTACCCCAAAATCGATGTCCTTGCACTAAGTGCACAGTAAGACTCTATTCAGAAGAGGGCTTTCGATGGAGGACAGTTCTGGAATATGGAATATTGTTGTTTTATATGGAGTTCTTCAGAATAAGTCAAGAGATGTTATGTTTCTGTTCTAGTTGAATATATCCTGATATTTGACTTTTATCCTATTCTCCATATACGGCAGGGGATCTCCCCCTCTGCAGCCATAAATCTGTTTACCACCATGCAAAAGGTAAGGCACCATCAGGTGCTCTGGAGTCACTGGTGCAAACGACTGAAGCTTTGCACACCTGCTACTATGGAGCCCATCCCACACCGACCCAGGTGGGTCAGTGAGGGGTGCATGGGTTGTGGGCATGGAGGGGAAGGTTAGGGGCTGGGAGGAGGGGAGCAGGCTGGAGAGGTGGAGCTTGGAAGCAAAGCACATGCCAGATCCCATCCCCCATTTTCCATCCCACCCTGCCTGCCCCTTCCTCTCCTTGGACATCAGCTGCATAGCTTGCATGGGTTCAAGGAGACCCATAGGTGACCAGAAGATCAACTGTAAGAAAAAGCGTTTTTCACTTACCCCTCATCACCTTCAGGTTGCATGGAGCATGTGCTCCGTTGGCACACTGTGTGCTGGGGGATAGGATTGGGCGGTTAATGGCAGGTTTTAAGCATATGAGAACCACACTTCATAAGAACTGCATGGGTAGCTGGATTGGGTAGCCATTCAGGGTTTTCACTCTATAGATCAGAGCACTACTGCTGGAAGTTGACTCCAATTCCAGGGCCAAATGCTGCCCCCCAACCTTGTGCAGCACAGTTATGTCCAAATATGCTCCTATAAAGAGCTTTATGGCTAGCAACAGAAGAGTGCCTTTTCAATTAAAGATGCCTGTTTTAACATCACCTGACCCAGTAGTGCAGTGGGGGGGCGCAGTTCTATAAGTACTGCAGGCACTGCAATGTGCTATGTAAGTAGCCCCTTCCACTAGCTGATCTTGGATGTCAAGAAGTGTGAACAAAACAAGAAAATGTCCTTATATATACTATTTATGTTATAAATCAGAGCAGTGAATGATACGTTCAAAAATGAATGGAATGCTGTTTTATCACACAACAGTGCTAAAATACAGTCATACATTTTAAATTTAAAAGCCAAATTATGAAGAACATGAACACTTTTAATATCTCAGTAGTCTGTTCTCGAGCCAAGTTAAATATATTTATAGTTAAGAGCACATGTCTCGGCAGTAAGAGATATTAACAAAATTGCATTATCACAGTTACAATAACATTATCACAGTTCGGCAAAGCATATTAGCCTGGAAGGTCTTTCCAGAAAGACTGATGGAATGCAGGAATTAATTTTGAACTATCTGCACCATTTATGAATGCAATAAAGTCATATCATACTGAAATGAAAGTAGTAGGATTCCAATCTTCTTTAAAACATTATTTCATGTATTTGTTAGTTTCTCCGCTAGAGCAAGATTCCATACTTTTTAATACCAGATGCCCAATGATATTTTTTTGAAAGATTTCCCATTTTTAACAATGGCCAATCTTGCTGCCGATAGTAAATACATAATTACATTCTATGATGATATGACATTCTTATGCTCAGAGCAGGATCTGAGTCCTTTTTTATAATTTGTTTCTTTTTCCCAATCCCACCACATGTGCCTGAACAGTGCGATTCTATGGATCTTGACTTGGAAGCAAGTCCTACTTAACTGTATTCCATGGGGCTTATTCCCAGGAAATTGTGCATGGGATTTCAGCCTTATGGTCTAATCCTCTGCAAGGGCAGCAGAAGGGAATGCAGAAAATGATCCATGGCCTCTCCCCCTCTCTTTCCTTTCCGGCAGCCATCCATTTGTTGCTGTATCTTCTTGCTTGCTCTTCATTGGCTTGTTCAAACAATCAGGATGCTGGGAGCATTCTCATCAAGATGCTACATGCATCTTGTTTGTTTCAACTGAGATGCTTACCTCCTACAGAATGGATTTCCCCACCCCTCAGATTTGGGGCTTTTCTGTCAACCTTTTTTTCTGTCAACCTCTTCTGCAAAGTGATATTACATCCTTCTTTCTGGGCTTCCCAGAAGTCATACCATAGCACAGACATTTTAAAAAGAAAGACATATCAGATAATTAAGGACCCTGAAATCCAGGAACACCAGTAATCTGATTCCAGCACTGGCCCCTAAGCTTCCAGTACAACAAATCATACATGACGATGCTTGTGTACAATATCTTTAGCTTGAGTCTGGCTCAACAGAAGGGGAATTCTCCAGGAGAAGCACCAAATAAAAGTAGTGGCCGTTGGTGCCTTCACGCACTAACGGTCCCCTTGGCCCCGCCTCCCAGGGGACCAGCAGACCGTGGCAAGCAGCCATTGGCTGGAAGGGGCCACCGGGAGGGTGGTAAGTGTGCAGCATGAGCGTCTCTCACGCTGCCTTGCCAGAGTGATCCCGGACGGCGAAACCCGCCCGCCCTCCCAGTTACTAGTCTGAGATTAGCTGGTCGCTCTTCGAGGGCCAGGTAGGAATTTTTTGCTGTTCCCCTGATTGGCTGTGGAGGAGCAGTTTTTTCGCCTACCCCAGACTGGTACAAGGCCGGCTAGCGGGTGGTTGGGACTTAGTGACAACCTTGGCCACTGGCATGAAAGGTGCGGGGTAAGGGCAAGCAACATCAGGCAGCTCACGGTGTCCATGCCAGGGCAGCAAGGTCATGGGGGGATCTCGGCAGCTCCAGTGAGGCCCGCTCGACTCTTGGAGAGGCCGGGAGAAGCCCACTGACTGGCACGGAGGTGCCAGCTGCCTTGGTCCCTGAAGGGGCAACTAGGACGGTCAGCCAGCTTAAGAGCTGGGACTGACCGGAGTTGTTTGGTTCGCCCAATGAGGTTACAGCGGGGGGATGACCGATAGGGTTGTCGCCCCCAGATAGCACTCCGCACCTAAAGGGGCGAAGGAGGGTGGGGTCACATTCACCCCCTCCTTTCGCCCCCTTGCCTCCCATGTTATTGTTGGGCAGTCCTTGTTGCCAATCTATGTTTGTTATTCAATAAAGTGGCCCTCTTCTACTCCAACAACGGTCTGCTGTCTTTATTGGGAGTGTGGGGGTAATGACCTTTGTCCTCTACTTTGTTCACTGCACAAAGACCTGATCAGCAAATGTGTAGTGACATATACTCTTCCCATCACGACTATGAGTGACTGAGCTCCATCAATTGATGTTTAAGGACACAGAAGGTCTTTGCTTTTCATATTCCTGTTCTACTTTTGGCCCTTTAAGTGAACTTCTCTGAATCAAAGAGAATGGAATGCTAATAATTCCCAGACAAATATGTCAACAATCAGAATGTTTCCCTTTGAATGGGAATTGATTTCACTTTTGAATAATGGTGTTGTTCCATGCATAGATTGTAGTAGGGGAGGGGGCAATGAGAACAGGCAGAACAGGAGCAAAACAAGGCAGGGGGAGGTCTTTGGAGCCTAGGTCTATCTGGCTTCCTGATGCAGAGCTGAGGTCTATGGCAGTAAGATACAGTAATTAAAACAACAACACTCCTAAGAATCTCTAAAATCCTTTAAATATAGAAAAAACATTGTAGAAAATTTGCATAATTGTATGTAGGCTCACACTAGAGCGGGAAGTGTCCTGCGTCCTGTAGTTTCGCAGCTGTGTCCCTATGCTTTTATACATTCTTTCAAGCAGATTCACAAGCCAAAGCACTACTGTACCAGTCCAGTTTCCTCCCTGATCTGTGTTAAAGAGTGTCATGTATGCATTCCTGGGCCTGGTGGGTATGGCTTGTGGCAGAGGCTGTCACTGCATGCCCGCAGTCGTGCCCCCAGCATCCCACTCAGGCAGTGAGTCAGGGTGAGATCAGAAAATATTTGATTCCAGGGAATTTCTGGGGGCCCTCCTTTGGCTCCTGGACCTCCTTTTTGACCCTGGGCCCGGGTACAAATTACTCCCTTTACCCCACTCCCATGGGCCCTGATAGCAGCTCCCTTGCTAACTGTTGTTTGTTACATGCAAGCATGTGTATTACTTAGTTTTCACACCCCTTCCCTTTCCCCTGTGTCTTTATTGGCCAAGTCAGTGATTTCCAAAGTCCTCTGTGAACAACCTAAGTCTTTGTGGGCTGCAGCAGTGACACGATCCCCAGGATTGCGCTGCTGCTGGGGATGGAAGGGGTTTTTTTGGGGTTTTTTTTACACTTACCAACCTCCAGTGCTGGAGTCCTGGGGAGTCCACTTGGCTCCCTGTATCTCCAAACATGTTAAAAGAAAAAAAGGGCACTTTTGGTTTCGTGACTGGGCAAGAGGGACTTTTTCAAGTGGTGTTCAAGTGGTGTTCCTGTTATATTTAGCAGGGGTAGAGTCATTGTCCCCCTTCACCCCAGCACAGTGTCTTTTCTAGTGGCTGTTGCTGGTGGTGTTGCTGGTGTATTTTTTTTAGATTGTGAGCCCTTTGGGGACAGGGAGCCGTTTAACTTTGTTGTTGTTGTTGTTGTTAGCCTTTAAACCGCTTTGTGAACTTTGTGTTGAAAAGCGGTATATAAATACTGTTGATTGATTGATTGATTGATTGATTGATTGATTGATTGATTTTTCCAACATGTTTGGGGCACTGTGGAGGGCTTTCCAGACCTCCAGGCCCACCCCCCCAGGACTCCAGTAATGTCCGAAGTGAAGGGGCAAAGGCAAAAACCTGCCCAGAATCCTTGCACTCAGGATTCAAATCCTCTCACCTCAGTCACACAAAACACACATTCAAGGAGTACATTTTTGGTCACTGCAGAACAAGAGATTCTACTGTATGTTCATCATCTCATCTATTATGATTTAGGTGAGCATTTGTCAAGATTACAGCATCAACAGTAAATTGATATTTGTCGCCGTACATTTCCTCCTGTGCGTCCTCATGCAGTTATGTTGTTGGCATTTGACTGATGGTTCATTCTGAGGGCAATCACTGAAGTTTGTGTTTTAGATCTAATTGGCAACCAGATGATAAGGCAAGAACACGTTAGTTTACAGGGATTTCCAGATGTGCAGAGCACACATTTCTGCCAGCTACGATAGGAAACCGTACAACATTTTCATTATGAGTCATCAGTCTAGACCAGATCTCCACCCAGTGGGTTTCTGTGTCTTCTTTTACAACCTCTGTCACTAGAGAAGCTAAAGCAATTCTCCCAAAGTCAGAAAATTTGTATTTTTGCCTCTTTCTCCAGCAGCTTGAAGGATTGCTTTTGATTAGCATTATATAAGTTGTTTACATTTCAGACGTCATTATATAACCTGTTTACTTTTCAGATGCATGTTTGGCAGACTATCCATTTCTGCTTCTGTGTATCACAGGGATCCATAAGTGATGTCATAAAATTACTTTTACATGGGTCAATATTGAGTCTTTTCATCGTAAGGAAAAAACTGTGTATCAGTGAGAATTCATATACATGGTAATTCTACCAATTTAAGCATGCAGATCAATTATTTTTGCATGCAGTCTTTTAAGTCAGCTTGGGTTCTTTGTTCCTGTGTTCAGGACTATTAACAGTGCCTTCTATGTTTTTCCCCCCCTTTATTTTAAAATGTTGAGCTCCACTCACTGGGACAGCACTGCAGGAGTGGAGTATACCACTAGGTGAATTTCAGAAGAGTCCATCTGACGAAACTGTATATTCCATATTATTACAAATGTTCAGTAACACGCACTTTATAAATACTATATTTTTAAAATATTCCACGTATCCATACATATTTCAAAGATCTGTCCCTAATGTTATCTAACTCAGAGCGCAATCCTAAACTGGAATTAGGCCGGCATAAACTAAGCCAGCAAAGTTTGGCCAGCACAAGGGCCACCATAAAGCGTGTTTGGACTACTCTCGGAGTCAGGAAGGATGGCTCACATCTGTGTGATGGCCTCTCTGACTCCGAGAGTGGTCCAAACATGCTTTACGGTGGCCTTGTGCCAGCCAAACTTTGCTGGCTTAGTTTATTCCAGCCTAACTCATTTTAGGATTGCGCCCTCAATCTCATGAAGTACATCACTATCTCTGCAATATCTGCACAAGAGCTTCCCATTACTGCTATCCTGAATGTCTCTGATTTTCAAAGACACAGTGAGCCGGCTAACAGCCCAGTCCTAAGCTGTAAACAGCTACTGCTGCATCCTGCAAGGGCAGCCATTCGTCCCCTTCTCCCATGTAAAGGCACAGGACCACCAATGGGCCTCCTCAATTCTGCGCTAGCTATTTTTCCAGTGCAATGTGGAGGTTAGAATCCAGTTGAGGAGACCACTGCTGGTCCCACCCCGTTCTGCCCCTCCCCTGCCCAGTTCCACCCTTCCTACACCATCTCCCCCACCCCAAAGGAGTGCACCACCGCTGGCAGTGAAACATACTGCCTGCTGGCTCTGCATCTGTTCCTCCAGGCACTGGGCCAGCTCCAGTGGTAGTCTCTTACTGCCAACAGTGGAAGTGCCTTAAGCACTTTTGCGACACCAGCACCGACAAGAAGGGCTTACTGCTGGGGCTGAGACACTTATGATTGTGCCCTTAATGCTGCCCCATGGTCCTCAATGCCAGAAAGTACAGATGCACAGGGCAAGGAGCACCAGCCCCTTAAGCCACTCTGTGTTAGGAATGACACATAGGGCTTATCTTCCTCCCCACTAGATCCTGAAGTCACCACAGGACTTGGGGAGAGGAAGGGCACATAGTCAAGATAAGAGGCCTGTGTCCCCTCCCACTCATGCTTGCGCTGCAGGGCATCCTTTTGCACCAGATGAGGATAGTTTGTGCATGGGGGGGGGCACGTACAACAATCTGGCTTGTTCCCTGCCAGGGTGTGTAGCCCATGCCAGTAACTTGGGGAAGGTCAAAGAAGCCCCCAATCCCTTCTGGTCCTGCTGAAGGTTGACTGTCCTGGTGCACCTGTGGGGGGCAGTGCAGAGTAAACTAGGGACAGATCTGGGCATGCCTCCAACCAGGGCAGCTACCAGAGACCTGCCAAGCACCTTCAATGGGGTGCAATGAACGTCAGTGACTTCAAGGGGGCTGACTCCCAGATCACTGTGTACAGAGTTCAGCTTTAATTGTTGTGGGGTGCAGATCCAGCCACACCCAAAAATGCCTGTGCTACATTTGTGACCATTGCTTTTTGTGAACTTGAAAAGATTTCATGGCACTCACTGTCTATTCTTCCCATTAGAATGAGTGCTTTTAATGAGTAAGAGAGACTACCGTACACATGTGGGAAGGAAATTCATCTATACCTCAATATGTTTCTACAGTATATACATCCATACATCAGAAAGTTTGCATGCTTGCTTCTTAAGTATGCATGCAAAGGTACCTAGAGGCAATTTCCCCTCTCTGCCCATCCAATTTAAAATACTGGTAACATGATCCCCAGGCCACAAATGTTCCTGCATTCTAGCTCCTTAATATCTATAAACACATTACTGATTTACAACCCGTCCAGTCAATAAACATTCTTTTCTATTAGCACATGTATATGTGGCCTTGTTGTGTAATCCCATCTCGGAATTTAGTTACTATTGACCACCTGGATGGAAACTCATTTTTCTTCTTGTCGGCGTATTAACCACTGAAGGAATACATTATTAAAAGGCTTAAGGGAGAAATGAATGCTGCAAGGTGGTAAGGTTTCACAATGCGTGTGCCAAAGCGCCAGCTGTTTGAGTAAGTTGAAATGTTCATCTTCCGTTAGACGCTCGGTTCCCTCTTGCCCACCTCCTTGCTGCAGCCAATATGAAGACGCGATCCATAGCCCATGCAAATCAGGTCATAATGTGCCCGCCATCACATTATAGCTCCACATCCTTCTGTGCAAAGTTAGTATAATGTTCACAGGTTTCCCTCATAACATTCCCTGCACTGTATATTAAAAAAAAAAAAATCCCCAATTGGAACAAAATTTCCCTCTACGCTTATGCAAAATTTATTGGATTGGAACAAGATTGATGTACGAAAGAGTTCCCCCAAGTGGCCAATGCAACTCTCTCCACAAATCAACAGCGAAGCACACAAACGTGCCCTTTTGAAAGAACCTCGTTCTCTGCGATGCTCAACCCCCAGGTATGATGTGTGGGAGAACAAGCAAGAGAATGAAGCCGGAGAATGAAGCATTGAAATGGGAGCATGACTTCCACACAGAACACATTCTGGAGCCTTTGTACATACACAGAGACAAGACATACAGCTCCCTCAATGGCAGCTCTAAGCTCCTATTTGTTGCTTCCTGAAGGAAAAAAAATAAAATCCTTATAAAGAGAATTCCCTCTTCCCCTCCTTCTAATAAGATGTCTTCACCCCTAGGGAAATTTATTTTCATCTATGTACACCAGGAGCTCAAACTGTTTGCCTCTTTTGCAAGACGCTGAAATTGTGAACTATCTAGCTAGGTTTGGAATTGGGGAGGAAAAAACAGGGTAGCGGAAACTCCCTTTCACCAGTCTGAGAACAGCATCTCTCGGTTCAAAGTTTGGGCTCATCAATGGCATTGGAATTGGTGTCCTGGTGTCTAGCCCTATGACCTGTCAGCATCTTATCCTGGGAAATGAAACCATTTGGCATGTAGAATGTAAAATGAAGCATGTAGATCTGTGTCAAAATGCAATCCATTAGAAAGGGTAAGAAGTAGGTATTGTCTCATGTCAGTGAAAGGGTGGTTCTGGGAGGAGGGAGGGTGGGCAGGAGGGAGTAACGGGGGCAGAGACGGGCGGGCCAGTGGGTGTGATGGCCTGGGGAGGGGCTGGGGGCTGGGATGCAGCCATTAGACTGCATCCAAGGCCCTGTCCCTGGGTTGCACAGCCCCAATTTGGGCTGCACAATGTCTTCAGGCCTGTGTCTGCGATTTCACAGGCGCAAATCCTAGGAACGCATAGGGGAGGTTGGAGCCTCCCCTGGTGCAAGGGCATGAATATGTCCTTGCCCTGAGGAGGCTCCAGCGCCCTCCCAAGATGTGCTGGATACAGGTCCGCCAACCAGCCTGCAGCACAGGTCCGCCAACCAGCCTGTTCCAGTGCGGCTTAGGATTGTGCCCTAAGTGTTGCAGGAGCCTGAGCTCCTGTGTAAAGTGACCCCTCTCCCTCGCCTTCAGAGCCACTCACAGCTGAGAGAACAAAGCTCCCAAGCCAGCTCTCCAAGCCATGAATGGCTCTGAAGGTGAAAGGGAGGAACCACTTTACTCAGGAGTTCAGGTTCCTGCAAAACGTAGTTTCCCCACCCCCATTAGGGTGGGTGGGTGCTGGATGGGGTGGCAGACTCAGGATGCTCCTTCACTCCATTGACACCCTCCTCCCTTCTTGCTAAAGTGAGCAGGAAGCAGACAATCCATTTCCCTATCAAGTCACCTTGCTCCTTCCTTGTGCAGTCCCTTTCAGCTTAAAGGGATGGTCTGCTAAACTTAAAAGGGACCACATGAGGAAGAAGCTCAATGCTGCCCACTCCTGAAAAACTGGGCACGCAGTGGCAATCTGCTCCACGCATCTCACTCCTTTCTCATGTGGTCCTCTTTAAGTTTAAATAGCCAGCACAAGGAAGGAGGCAGATTGCTGCTACTTGCGTATGTTTTTTCGAGATGTGGGCAGCAGTGATCTGCTTCCTCATCCACACACCTCTCTCCTTCCTTGCAGGCCCTTTAAATAAAACAGAAAGTGAGGGACATGCTAGGAGTTCCAGCATGACCCCCACTTCCTGTTTTGTCAAAAATTTAGAGCAGGTGGTACGAGCATCCTGCCCGCGCTTCCTCCGGGGAGCCATCTGCGGCTGCTTGGCTGCTGTGGGATGTAGCAGTAGCCACCAGGCTACAGCTGCTCGCTCAGGTGGCCAGGCAGCTCTGGATTGGTGGTTAATTTGTCCCTGTTGGCTGATGTACCAATCCGGGCTCCCCAGCTTTGGCACGTCCAGCCCCATCATTGGTGTCTGGCCCTTAAATAAAGTGGTGCCTGGTGCAGAGGCATGGAAGACCTTGTTCTTGTCTTGCGGGAAAGTCCTCTTGTGAGACTTCTGGGCAGGTGGCCTTGCCTAGGTGACATGACCCACCGCATTACCACATTGGGCCTTTGTGAAACATACACACCATTCTGAGGCAGCCCCAGTTCCCTTTCCTTGCTCTCCCCATGCCTGTGGTATGACAACCCTTCTTTGTCACAGCTCATTGGGGGGTTCTGGGGACCCGGGCAGCCAAGTCCAGTTTCTTTCCTGAACAACTGAACAACTATTACGTGACATCCTTGTTTAACTATACACAAACAAGGATGTCATGTAATAGTTGGCCTTTGTATATCAAATGGCAGGCATGTTTATCATCACTTCGCTTCTTACCATTTTTTTCCCTATGTTGGTCCCAAATCTTTAAAACCCTAACCGCATTTATTTATTACTTCAAACATGACATTAGAGATGTATTTATTACCCTGAGAAGGGTGAATGAGGGGAAATATTCCATCCATCTGGCCATTTCTCATCTGCTCCCAACCAGCAAATAAATTAAAAGCATCAATGTATGAAAATGCATCCATGCCAACTGCTTAGTATGCTGTTGCAGGACATTTCAAAATGTTGCACCCAAACTCTTATGACAAGCAGGAATTAAAGTTGTGCTTATGAAAAGCAAATCAGAAATGGTGCAAACCTGAATGCAAGTGGAGTCACAACAGGGGGCAGCAAGTCGCCAATGCTACCAACCTGTGGCCAAGCGGCAAGCCAGATGCAGCAACCTAACCAGTGGTCCCCAAACCTTTTTGACTATTGACTCTCTTGACCATACATTGCATAGGGTGGTGAGTTTTTGCAAAGATTCCGCAGCTCCTCTGACTGGTTTCGATAGCTCCCTAGAAAGCCATAGGGCTCAGTTTGGGAACCACTGTCCTAATCCATGTCCCCAGCAGTGAAGCCACGGGGCTCCCAATCTGGTATGCTATGAGGGGTGGCAAAGTCGTGTCTGATCATTTTCTCAGGTCAATAAGTCACGAAGCACAGCCTCCAGGCTCCTTTTCCAGAGCATGAGGACCCACTCAGCTGCCTCTGTATGCTGCCCAACGCCACAGCCCCAGGAAGGCTCGATTGCAAGTTCCACACTACTACTCCAGCTGCCAACCAGAGCTGTGTCCTGCCACCATTCGTACCACACCAAGGCAGCAGCCAGCTGCTTCCACATGCCAGGGAGTACCGTGGTGGTAGTGAAATTGCTACAGCCAGTAGTGTCATCCGGCAACGAGCTGCCGGAACACCAGGCAGGACTTACCGCTTGATTGACAGGCTGTCCGTGACGTGTCGCCACCTGCCCGCCTGCCGTGCGGGCTTCCTCCGGTTGGCGCGTGTTGTTGTTTTGAGTGTTTATAGCAGAGTTGGGGGCTTGTGGACCC
>JAJKFI010000037.1:11405695-11420299 GCA_029204185.1 Lerista edwardsae
TGAAGCGATCGCTACATTTCAATAACAAAGTCTTTTATTGGTTTCCGTAGCGACAGTGAGAAGGTGAGAAGTGCTATTTGCCGGTCAGCGAAAGCCGGCGAAAGCTTGCCGCGTACAAGCGGCGTTTCAGCGCATGTTGTTACATTTTTAGTTGCAGTCTCAGTCTCAGTGCGCACACAGTAAAAACATAAGTTATATAGGAACAAAGGGGTGTAGCCAGAGCATATCTGGTAGGTGGATACCTGAAGACCCTTGTGCCCCATGTTAACCAATGGGGTGCCCCTTTGAACATCATGATCTCATGAGACAGTGGATGTTTGCTAGCCAGCGCTTCCCGTGAGAAACATTGCCTGCTTATGCTACACTATCTAAAGGGAGTTCAGCTACTGTGTAGCAGGTTGCACTAACAAGCTGGGAAGTCGAACACCTCAAGGACACGCAGGTGCTCTATCTGATCTGGAGACGGAGAGACGGAATGCCAGTTTCCACCAGTTCTGGAGTGTGTGGTGTGAAACTGCAACAGCGCGCCCCTCCGCTGCTTGCCCAGGCACCTGCCGCGCCCCCCAGGCAAGCGGGCACCCCCTCCGAAGCCAGGGGTGCCTGCGCGGCGGGCAGGCAGGCGGTGACACGTCACAGACGGGCAGCCAATCAGGCAGTAAGTCCCGCCTAGAGTTCCAGCAGCTCGTTGCCGAATGACACCGCTGGCTACAGCCCCTAAGGGGCAAACGCACCAAAACAAAAAATGCAACAGGTTTGAAGTTTGGAACACTTCGAAGTTTCTCCTGGCTGCAGAAGAGAGACAGATGAAGCTGCACAATGGGCAAGCAAACAGGCAGGATCACAGAAGTAGGGTCATGAACATTTATACAAGCAAGTCTGTGCCCCCTTGGAGCTGAGCTTATTATGCTCTGTGGTGAGTTACATTCCCACCCACCTTCATACCTCTTTCCTTTTTGGATGGGTTGCCTAAATCCTTTAGGCCTTCTATCTATCTGGTCTTAACCGGCCTATTGCTGCTGGTGTGGAAACTGCTGGTGTTTGCTTAAAATTATCTAGCTGCATTTGCTACACGCTGCTTAGTTCCACTGTCTCTAAACGGCTTGTGTCTAGTTCTGTGTTGGAGCTATGTTTTTTTCATTACGGTGGCACATGTTCTCTCTTCTTTGAGCCTGTGAACAGAATGGCACTTGCTATTTGCCATGTTGCAGAAGGGAATCTGCAGCCAGCCTCCTATCTGCCAACAGCTACAAGGCAGCCTAACCCCATATGTGGGGGTGGGATGGGGGAAGCCAGGCAATTTAAGCCCCATTTCTGTAGTCATGCCAGGGAGCAGCACTCTGCCCATTTCTCACCCCCTCCCAACCAGCAAATAAACCAAAAGCACCATGTCACCAATACACATCCTTAACAACTGCTTACTATACTCTAGCACAACATTTCAAAATATTGCCTACGAAGTCATATGTCAAGCAGGAATTAAATTTGTGCTTACAGAAAGCAAATTAAAAATGGAGGAGAGTAGCTGTTGACAGTCATCAGCAGCCTATCCCAATATTTACAGTTTCAAAACTGTGTCTGTTAGAGGTTTCCATGGCAGCAATAAATATAGCATGCAACTGCCTGAGGAATGGGTCTGGGGGAGAAGCAGCAAATGTTCTGTCTGAAACACTCAAAAGATGAACTAATCTGGACTCAGTCTTGCTGAAGTCCACAGAACAAGTTAATGACGTGTATACAAGGTTCCAGGAACCTTGCGGATGCAAAAAAAGTGTTAAACGGAACCATGCTGTTAATTAATATTCAGCCTTTTTAAAAGTTTCTCTTACCATGGCAATGGACTGAAGCCATTCTCCAGCTGCTCAGAGAAATTAGTATCCATTAGCTGAGATAAGGCCTCTTCCCTTTGCCCTGGAGCAAGCTGAAAAATGAGAAATGAGGGAGGAGTAAGGAGGTCTTATCTCAGAGCTAATGAGATTAGCTGTGTTTCTTTTTAAAAACTATTTTTTAAAAGCGTAATTAACAGCATGCCTTTGTTTAACAAAGAGCCCTTGTCTAAACTGAAAGAAAATGATAGATAGGAGGAAAGAGAAGCTCCATCTCATCATATACTTAAAAGCTAGTTTTAAGTTCTGTTGGACATTTAACAGCATCAGTTTCCTCAACTCTGGTCTAGACAAAAAGTTCATCATGTGGTCAAACTTTTTGTGGGCTGCACCGCTTTCGAATGCGCATGATCTCTCCACCCCAAATTCCACACTTCCTATCTACAGTGGTACAGCTCAGGGATACTTTTAACAGTGAGGGCGCAATCCTAACCTGGAGTTAAGCTGGCACAGTTAGGCCAGCAAAGTTTGGCCGGCACCACAGCCACCATAAAGCGTGTTTGGACCACTCTCGGAGTCAGGAAGGTTGGTGCAAGTCTGTGTGCTGGCCTCTCTGACTCTGAGAGAGGTCCAAAACACACTTTATTTTTGGTGTGTTTAGTCCCTTGTGCTCACTAAACTTTACTGGCTAACTCCAGGTTAGGGTAGTGCCCTTAATGAGTTGCTGGATCTTGTCTGGACTGGACAAGAACTTCCAAATATATGGATGCTTTCCTTTCTCTTCCAGGGAAGCACCGCTCTGAGGTTTTCTAAAGAACAGGGCACATGTTTTTTATATGTATAGCTACTTTTGCTATAGCTCCATTGTTCTTTTTTGCCCCTGAGTGGGGGGGGGGGGACCACTTGGGAACCCCATATATACCAACTTGGAAGAAAAATGGGATGGAAATATAAATAGATAAAGGTGCTGTCAGCAAAGAACCAGTGGATGACGAAGGAGCATAGAGCCTAGTGGTTAGTACTCAGCCCACTCATTCCTACTCTCTGCTTCCTGGATTTGCTGGTTCAGAAGCTGAACTGAAACTCCCTGCTACCACCATACCAGGCTAAGGAATCAGACAGAGAGGGGCCTTTTGGGGGAAAAAAAAACACCCACCAGGGGATGTCATTTAAGATCAAGGCGTAGTCGTGCCTGTGAGTGATCAGTAGGGGGTGAGGGGTTTTTTTATTTTTATTGTTGAAAACCACCTTTTGGGCATTAAAAATCTGAATAAAACACATAAAACACTGCATTTTGGTGTTTAAGATATTTTACATAAATTATAATAGACTACTTTTTCAATAAGAAATAATACTCTGGAAGCATCTGCTGATACTATATCACATGTATCATCTACCTGGTACATTTTTAAAGCCTTTAAATTTAATAAAAATGAGAACTTGTATTAAGGATGTAGAACAAAAACACATAACACTGCAATTTGCTATTTGGATCAAGAAATACACACACACACACACACACACACACACACACACACACACAAACACCCCTAGTGATCAGACATGACAGCTCATTGAGTTGCCCATAAACAAGGACTAGGCAAAGTCAAAATATAATCAGTTTATTAAAGAAACCCAAAAGGCATGAAACAAAAGAGGAAAGGGGGTAGAGAAATGTCCAAAGCTGTTAGATGTCGCTAACCCCATGGAACTGCTATACCACTGAAATTTGCAGATTGGCTCGGAAAGCGCAAGCAAAACAACATTTATTCCCTTAAACACATTGAGGCTAGATATACAGTTCCTATTGCTAGCTATTGTTGCATGTTTGGGGAATAAATGGGTGTGCCTTTCACAAGCCAGCAGCTGGGCCTAATGGCAAACCTAGCAAAATACACTCACAGTGCAATCCTATGCTCAGAACTACGTCCCACTGGATCCAGTGGGACTTACTCCCAGGAAAGTGTTTACAGATCACAGCCCCTGAGCAATTGGAAGTGTCCAGCAATATGGGAAAATGCAGGTTACTCATCATGGATGCCTTATGTTAAGTGTAAGTACTGATAAACGTTATGGAGAATGGGATGATGTACTAATTTCTTGCCATTCCTCAAATGTAGAGTTTCTAGCCCTTTGCACATGAACTACAAATCATGAGTGTTTTGCTAAATAGAAAGTGGGATCTTCAAAACAAGAGCTCCCTGCCACCTGCATGCTTGTGGCCATGCTGGAGAGGCTCAGCATAGCTAAAACCATTTTATTTCATGTTTGTTGGTCATGTCAGCATCCCACAAACATCCCTTCTTCTCCTGTTGTGGGCTTCCCAGAGGTGGCTGATGTGGGAAATAGAATATTGGACTTGGTGGCCTAGCAGGGCTGTTCTTATGTTCTCAGCATCTGGTGGACCCCCTGAAATCAATGTGGTGAATGCATGCTGTCTGCTGCATGGCACCCTGTGGCTTTTGCATAGCAATGATTCATTCAATTTTCTTCTTTGCCTCATACAGAAGTCAGGAATGGCACTAGATACACCAGTTTTCAAGCACCGCAGAAAGATTAGAAGAAGCCAGAAGTAAGCCCAGTGTATGATCTTCGGGGTGATTAACAGCAGGGGTTTTGTAAGAGCTCGTTCATGCTTGTTATAATGAGTAAGTGGCAGTTCATAGTGGCAGGGAATATGGAGTGGTATTTATCAGGGTTCAGAAACATATGACAAATTGCTTTTGATGGTAGAAGTTTAAAAGAGTTGTACTGGTGTACAGATCATTCAGTTTCTTGAGTCCAGCTCCTTGAGCACATCTCGTAAGCCCTGCCTGAAACAATGGTGAGATTTGCTGTTGTTGACCACATTCTAAAGAACATGAGAAGAACACATTAAAAATATGTTTGTTTAATGTATACCCTGTGTCTCAAAGCAGCACAGGGAAGAGGGGGGGACAACAGGGCTGGAGAGGACACAGTGAGGGTCTGTTTTCTCTCTCGGTTGAGCAGGAGGTAAAGGTAAAGGGCTGTTCTTCAGCTTACGAGCTGGCAACCCTATAAACCCATGTTCTTCAACCTTTTCCATGCCACGATCCAAACAAACCAAGTATGAGACTGGGGACCCACTATTGCTTCTGCCCAATCTCTTCTCCCTTTGCCGCCCACTCACTGCCCCTGTTACACCCCCCTCCCAGCATTGTTCACTGGAATCAAATATTCTTATTAGAGAGAGCAGAAAACGTTGCCATGAAGCCTGGCACTAGTGAAAGCTATTTTAGCACAATTGCTAAGAACCTGAGCAGGCCTGGGACACCATCTCCTGGTACCTGAAGGGGTACACCCAGACATGTCATGTAGTGGGTATGCGGGGGTACGCGAGTACCCATTCCTAGGATTAGGGCTGGCCCTGCCCATTCGCCCAGCCACTCGTCGACTCCGGCGGTGCTCCGCCCCCTGCAACGTTTGAATTGCCTGCACGTTTGAATTCCCTGCATGTTCTCAGAGCCAGGCAGGCAGGCAGGCAGGCAGCGGAGCGAGGGAGACTGATGGCAGCAGCAGTGTGAGCAGGTAGGCTGCCTGGGGCTCCCTCCCGAGGAGGTGCGGTGGTTCCTGGGGGGGGGGTGAATCGGTAGCCCGCGCAGCGGCCCCGAAGAAGGCCCAGGACTCCCAGGCCTTCTCCCGGGCCGCCGTGCGGCCTACCGAGGAGGCGCAGCGGTTCCACAGTTCCTGGGTTCCGGCTATGACCTCACTTCCGGTGGGAGGGCCTGACACAAGTGCCAATCAAAAGTGAGTACCTGTTGCTAAATCATTTAAATGCCATTACTGGGTACACCAGATGCCTTCCCCTTTACCTGGTAGTGCTCTAGTCCTGTGGTCTTAACTTCTTTCATTCCTGAAAGTTGCTGCAACCCCACAACAAAGACTTTGCAACTCCAAGATTGAAGAACACTGCTATAGACCAGCATTTCTCAATGTTTGTCCCCTGCTGCACCATTTCACATGGTCTGCCGAATGGAAATACCAGCAAAAGTAACTGGCGAGAGTGTCATTACCAGATACTTCCAGATTGGGAAGCCAGACATGTGGTGGACACCTGTAAGAAGCTCAGGATGGAATGGAGGGCTTTTTTGAGTGCACAAAAAATGCACCTGGAGCCAAGCCTCCTGCTGCTGCTTGTTGCATTGTGTTGCCAGACGGTGGAGGTCTGGGGGGTCCCATGCATAACACTGGACACCACAAGGACCATAGCTTCTTGGGTACCACTGGTTGAAAAACACTGCTATAAAGAATTTGTGCATGTGGCCTTTATGAAAGGGAATGGAAGTGTGGTCAAAGAAGAGAAAATGTAAGAGGAGAATTTTTTTCCGTAAGGTCCTTGGTACTACCCAAGTTAGCAACAATTCTTTTATCCAAAGTCCATGAAGGCAGAGAATAATTTTCTGAAAGCTTTCCTATCAGTTTTCCAGAAGTGCTACTGTAGTGGAAATTGATACCTATGGGGATAAAAGCAATAATCTATGGAGCAATAACATTATTCACCATTGCCAAAGCCCGTCAGAATTCCCTGAGTTTCTAACCTCTTAGCAATCGCTCACACTTTCACCCCTGCACAATATAATCAAGAACATGTTTGGCTTCAGGGGATGTTTCAGGCAATTTCACAGTCTTTGAAACCTGAGCTACAACTCAGTTAAGGTGACGTCCTCTGATTGCAGATGATTTAGGCTCCATCCCCACTGCCTGGGAGAAAGCCCCATAGAAATAACTGTGCATAGGTCAGGCCTGCAATCTTTGGTCCACTGAGTTCAACTTCAATCAAACTAAATTGTCTGAATTACTGATATTGTGGTTCCTGAACTGATGGTCTTGTGCTACCATAGAGAGATATTTCCTAGAAAGGGAGCACAGTTGTTTGTATGGTAGGCAGAGGCACTCTGATGGGGTGTCATTTTTTGAGTGATTCAGAAAATGTACAACCTGCTTCTCAGAGGGCACAATCCTAACCAACTTTCCAGCACTGGGGCAAGGGCAATGCAGCTCCAAGATAAGGGAACAAACATCTCCTTACCTTGAGGAGGCTCCGTGACTACTACACCACTGCAGTAACTCTGCAGTAAGCTCTGCCAGTAACACTGCAAGTTAATGCCTGGGCAGCTGCATTTTATGAATGCAGCTGAAACTGCCAAGCTGTGTTCAGGGTTAGCCCCACGTAGAGCAGATTACAGGAATCTCATCCAGAGACGGCAATGGCATGAATCGTGGCCAGATCTGATGTCCTTGGAAATGAAGTTGGTGCACCTGACAATGCTGGTAAAAAAAACAAAAACAAAAAACACCTCGACACAGCTGTCACTTGGCCTGGGTCAAAGAGCACTGCCAATCTGCAAACCTGCTCTTTCTGAGTGGGGGTACAACTCTGTCCATTGAGATACTTGAACTTTACAGATCCCTGCCTTGCCAATGTTTCATGGTTTGGCCTTCATTTTCAAGAGTTGAGGAGGAGCCCTGTTCCTACTGCCAAATGTCTGGAGACAATCGCAGCAGATAGCCTCAATACATCTTAATCCAAATGCTCCTCAGAAAGAGCTAGTGCCTGGACACAGACTAGACCACCCGAAGAAGGAGTTATAACCAGTGGTGGGATTCAAATAAATTAACAACCGGTTCTATGACGTCATAGCCGGAGCCAAAAAAAACCCGAAGCCAGCCGAGGTAAGCGAGTGGGCGGGGCCTGGCCATTTAACAACCGGTTCTATAGAACCTGGGCGAACCCCCTGAATCCCACCACTGGTTATAACTAGGCTGTGTAGAGATTGGATTGTTGTATTTAAAAAAGCAACATCTACCAGGCAGAGCCAGGGTGATATCTTCCCTTTTTCTTGTCACTGGGCCCAGCAATGAAAATTGTGGTTGATGATAAAATGGGCAGAGTGCACAAAACGTCTTCTTTCAGCTACCCACACAAGTTAAGATGGAGTTCTTCTGGATGGTGAGACAATGGACAGAGGCATAACAGCTATTGAGACTAAGCCCATGGCATCAAAGTCTTCCAGCCTTTGGGTCCTAGCCATTTAGATCATTCTCTTCTGTCAGGAATGGAATATGGCATCTGGATGCTTGGTGAAGTCTCTGGCAATGGGCAGAAGCGAGATCAGCATGGAAGCATAGAGAACTGCCTTATGCTGAGTCAAAACCACTTGACTGTTTATCTCAGAATAATATATATCAATTAGCAGTGGATATACAGGGCATTTCACAGCTCTACCTAGAAATGTCAAAGTATGCATTTAACCACTGAATTGTTACCCCCATTTCTGAGGTGGGGGTCTCATCTTCCTCCCTTTCTCTAGCCACTAGCACTGAAGGGCCCTGGCACTGAAGTTGGTGTGGAATATTCATTGGGAAATGAGCTCAAAGGCTATCAGATCAGGGGACAGGGGTCATAGTTTAGTGCAGATGTTCCCAAAGTATGCATCACAACCTCTTTGGTGCAAATTGTCCTCAGAATCTCCTCCAACATATTATCCTGGGTACCGCCATTTTGGACCTCACAAAATCTCATGAAATTTGCCACCATCTTGGAGCTCCCAAGATTTCATGAGCTGGGAAGAGCTGGGAAGAAAAGGCTGTGGGGTGTTACCTACCTACTATAGGTAAGTTTAGTAACTATTACCTTAGCAGTAATGCACACTTGCTGGGGTAGTAATAGAGAATAAATGATACTCTCTCAGTTTAACTTTCCTCGCACCTCTTTTTAAAGGACTAAACGGAATGATACCACAGTGGCATCATTGCCACTCAAAAATCATTTCACAGATAAGGCATCATGCAGCTGTGGTGACATTGGAAATCAGCATCTGATGGACTAGTAAGGTGCCCTCTGGCAATACCTGGCAGACAGGCAGGTCTGATTTAAATGCAATGTCAGGTATATATGAAAAGGACTTCACATTTAAACTGGGTCCTTAGTTGCACTGTCTGTTACCATGTTACTATGGCACTTTCCCAGGGCTTGGGTCCATATGGAAGCAAGGCAACCCCAGGCAAAGGCAATCCAGCTACCCCATATGGGAATCTAATTCCAGACCTTACAACAAGTGAGCAAAGTTTTACTCCCAACCATTGGGAAAACTATTTTGAATTGCAGCTGCACTGGTGTTTCACTTGGCCTCCAGTGAGACTCAAAATGAAGCAAGAGCCTGCTAAGGGTTCATCACACTGAACTATAACCGTAAATATAGGGACGTGGGTGTTTTAAGGCTTGCAAGATAACAGACCACAGCAACATTCTGCTAATTACCCTTGAATTTTGGAGCTAATCATCATCCTTGAACAGCTGATGTGTGACAACTGAGACCATGAAATGTTGTTCCCTTTCATATTAGATTAAAGTGTGATATAATTAGTAAAAAAATACACAACTGGGAAACAGTTGAGAGGGGAGGCAAACGGGGTCCAGCCATTATTAAAATTTGATAGCATGTGCTTGATGGCTTAATCAAGCGGAACATAAAAAAAATGCATGCATTTGATAAAGGACCCCATAATCAAAGTTGTTTCATGTCCTTGCGATAAACACAAAGAGGAAGATCCAAGACAGCCCCCCTTCTTTCAAGCAGATGATGACTTCACTTGAAAGGAGCCCAAGAAAGCCACAGATTGATCTCTGCAATAAACCCTCTTACCATCTGCCCCAAATTTCCTTGCGTCTAATGACTTGTCTCAGGGTCCTGAGTAGCTTTGATTTTCTATACGGACTTAGTTTTGTGACAATGTGCAGCTCAGCTTGTGATTGCTCAGACATGTCTCTGTTGAAAGAAAACCACCTTAAAAAACAGTGTGATAATTGTTAATGAAGAAGGCATTACAGTGTCACATCAGCAAAACACTTTCAATACATCCATTGGGGTGTCAAATTTATACCAGTTTTATACATGGCTTCTTCCAAAAAAAAAAAAAAACGTAATTCTAGGAATTGCAGTTACGAATTGCATGAAATGCAGGGAATTCTGTCTTACAGGAGTCTAGATATTGCATTAGGCTAAAGTTATGGGCCCCTTTCATGGATCACTGCCTTGTCGTGGTGAAGGGGCTTGAGTAGCTCAATGAAGCTGTGAGCTATGCCATGTATGGTTACTCAAGATGGACAGGTCATAGTAGAGAGTTCTGACTAAACGTGATCTGCTGGAGAAGGAAATGGCAACCCACTCCAGTACGCTTGCCAAGAAAACCTCATGGATTACAAAACTAAAAGGCTAAACGATATGACACTGGAAGATGAGCCCCTCAGGTTGGAAGGTGTCCATTATGCTACTGGGGAAGAGCAGAACACGAGTACTAGTAGATCCAGAAAGAGTGAAGTAGCTGGGCCAAAACCGGAAGGAAGCTCAGCTGTGGATGTGTCTGGAAGTGAAAGGAAAGTGCAATGCTGCAAAGAACAATACTGCATAGGAACCTGGAACGTCAGGTCTATGAATCAAGGTAAGCTAGAAGTGGTCAAATGCAAGACGTCAAGACTGAACATCGACATCATGGAAGTCAGTGAACTAAAATGGACAGGAATGGGAGAATTTAATTCAGGGGACCATTACATCTACTATTGTGGGCAGGAATCCCTTAGATGAAATGGAGGAGCCTTCAGTGAACAAGAGAGTGGGAACAGCAGTACTGGGGTATAACCTCAACAATGATAGAATGATTTCAATTCGGATCCAAGGCAAACCTTTCAACATCACAGTAATCCAAGTCTACGCCCCAACCACTGGTGCTGAAGAGGAAGAAGTTGACCGTTTCTATGAAGAACTACAACACCTTCTAGAATTAACACCCAAAAAAGATGTCCTTCTCATCATAGGGGATTGGAATGCTAAAGTAGGCAGTCAAGAGGTAATAGGAATAACAGGAAAGTTTGGTCTTGGAGTACAAAATGAAGCAGGGAAAAGACTGATAGAGTTTTGTTAGGAGAACACATTAGTCATAGCAAACACCCTTTTCCAGCAACACAAATGGCAAATGGCGACACTACACATGGACTTCACCAGATGGTCTACACCGAAATCAGATTGATTACATTCTTTGCAGCCAAAGATGGAGAAGTTCTATACAGGCAGTAAAAATAAGACCTGGAGCTGACTGTGGAGCTGAAATTCAGAAAAGCTGACTGAATTTTTCTTATTGCAAAATTCAGGCTTAAAAAAGTAGAGAAAACCCCTAGGCCCTTCACGTATGACCTAAATCAGATCCCACACAAATATACTGTGGAGGTGACAAATAGATTTAGGGGCTTAGATTTGATAGACAGATTGCCTGAAGAACTTTGGACAGAGGTCTGTAACATTGTACAGGAGGCAGCAACTAGAACCATCCCAAAAAGAAAAAAATGCAAGAAGGCAAAGTGGCTATCTGATGAGGGTTTACAAATAGCTGAGGAAAGAAGGGAAGCAAAAAGCAAGGGAGAAAGGGAAAGATATGCCCAACTGAATGCAGATTTCCAGAGAACAGCAAGGAGAGATAGGAAGGCCTTCCTAAATGAGCAATGCAAAGAAATAGAGGAAAACAACAGAATGGGAAAGACTAGAGATCTTTTCAAGAAAATTGGAGATGTCAAAGGACAATTTCATGCTAAGGTAGGCACAATAAAGGACAAGAATGGCAAGGACCTAACAGAAGCAGATGAGATTAAGAAGAGGTGGCAAGAATACACAGAGGAACTATATAAGGCCCATCTAAATGTTCCTGATAACCACAATGGTGCGGTCACTGAGCTCAAACCTGACATCCTGGAGTGTGAAGTCAGTGGGCTTTAGAAAGCATCATTAACAACAAAGCTAGTTGTTCCAGCTGAGTTACTCAAAATCTTAAAAGATGATGCTGTCAAAGTGCTGCACTCCATATGCCAGCAAATTTGGAAAACCCAGCAGTGGCCACAAGACTAGAAAAGATCAGTTTACATTCCAATCCCAAAGAAGGGCAATGCCAAAGATTATTCGAACTACTGCAACATTGCACTTATTTCACATGCTAGCAAGGTGATGCTCAAAATCCTACAAGCTAGGCTTCAGCAGTATGTGAATCGAGAACTACCAGATGTACAAGCTGGTTTCCAAAGAGGCAGAGGAACTAGAGATCAAATTGCCAACATTCACTGGATCATGGAGAAAGCAAGAGAGTTCCAGAAAAACATCTACCTCTGCTTCATTGACTATGCTAAAGCCTTTGATTGTGTGGATCACAACAAACTGTGGCAAGTTCTTGAAGAAATGGGAGTACCAGACCACCTTATCTGTCTTCTGAGAAACCTGTATGTAGGTCAGGAAGCAACAGTTAGAACTGGATATGGAACAACTGATTGGTTTAAAATTGCTGGGAGAAATATCAACAACCTCTGATATGCAGACAATACCACTCTAATGGCAGAAAGTGAGGAAGACCTATAGAACCTTCTGATGAGGGTGAAAGAGGAGAGTGCCAAAATTGGCTTGAAGCTCAACATTAAAAAAAACTAAGATCATGGCAACCACTCCCATCACTTCCTGACAAATAGAAGGGGAAGAAAAGGGAGCAGTGACAGAGTTTATTTTCCTGGGCTCCAAGATCACCACAGATGGTGACGCAGCCATGAAATTAAAAGACGTTTACTTCTTGGGAGGAAAGCTATGGTGAATCTAAGCCATATGGCTATGGCTAAGCTGTGGCGAATCTAGACAACTTAATAAAAAGCCGAGACATCACCCTGCCAACAAAGGTTCGCATAGTCAAAGCGATGGTTTTCCCAGTAGCATTGTATGGCTGTGAGAGCTGGACCATGAGAAAGGCAGAGCGCCGAAGAATAGATGCTTTTGAATTATGGTGTTGGAGAAGACTCTTGAGAGTCCCCTGGACTGCAAGGAGATCCAATCGGTCAATCCTACAGGATGTCAAGCCTGATTGCTCCCTGGAAGGACAAATCCTGAAGCTGAAGCTCAAATACTTTGGCCACCTCATGAGGACTCTTTAGAAAAAACCCTGATGCTGGGAAAGATTGAAGGCAAAAGGAGAAGGGGGCAGCAGAGGATGAGATGGTTAGATAGTGTCACCGAAGCGATGAATGTGAAATTGGGCAAACTCTGGAAGCTAGTGGAGGACAAGGAGGTCTGGCGTGCTGTGGTCCATGGGGTCGCAAAGAGTTGGACACGAATGTGCGATTGAACAACAACAAACATATGGGCAAGTGTGAAAAATCACACGTCTGAGTGTACCTTTTCTTTGAATGTATTAACTATTCTAATACATTAATGCAGTGCTATTCAAACTTTTCAGACCAGCATCTACTTTTTAGAATGGCACTCATGTCAGGACCCACCCGAAGTGATGTCATTAACTTGGGAGTGATGTTGTGGCAGAAAGTGACATCATCAAGCAGGAAATGCTGTCATTGTGACGTAAGAAAATGACACTCCTGAAATGCAAACTGGCATTCTTGTACTGCAGCAATTGTACAGCCATGAAACATCTCTGACAGAAAGCAAGATTTGGACAAAATACTATGTAAAAGCACTGAACTAAAAACAATTTTTTTAAAAAAAAAAAACACCCTCATTTGAAAATTCAAACTGTTAACACGTACAAAATGACTATAACAAGAGTAAGATCTGCAGTTTCCAAGATGGCTGCCCCCAGCTTGTCCTGACCCACAGTTTGAATAACACGGCATTAATGTATCTAAACTTTGATTTCATGCTGTACACTATCTTAATTAGCAAAACTATAATCTGTTCCTGTTTGCGGCTGCAATCCTATCCACACTTACCTGGGCGTAAGCTCCATGGACTATAATGGGACTTCTGATAAACATGCTTAGACTTGGGATGCAAGTGTGTTTAGCATTTTTGGCAAACAGGGATGAAGACCATTACGTTCAACTTCCCCATTTCTAGGGATCACTTTTGAATAACAGAATCAGAAGTTCACATACATGAGTCTTACGCACACAGAGCAACTCATTTCTGCTAAGGAAATGTTGTTGTTGTTCTACTTAATATTACTATAATTATAAACAACAGCAGCAGCAGCAGCAGCAGCAGCAGCAGCAGCAGCAACAACAACAACGACGATGATGATGATGATGATGATGATGATGATGATGCAACTACTGTGCAGCTCTGTCCTTCCTGTTGCTGCATCCACTTTTTTTCCCCAACAAGAAATGGACTGGACACTGTAGCCAGCAATGCCACATCAGTAGCAACAGGCGCAAATGCAAGCAGCCCAGGGTAACGCCAGAAGGCTTAGTATATGATGGTGGCCTGTTTCACTGATCTGCTCCCCATTCCACCTTACCCTACCCCAAGACACCCCCTCCTGCCACCCCATCACCACCAGACACAACCGGACCTACTCTGTCAGGTGGAAGGCTTGGGTGCAGTGCTGGCTGGGCAGCACAAGCCTCCCCGCCAGCACTGCCCACTCTCTGGATGCACAAACATGCCTTATGGCATATTTGCAACACCCTCCAACAGCTCATGGACTGTGCTGGCAAAACTCCTGGTTTGTATTATGCTCTCAGTATAGGATCTTTTGCAACAGTTGTTTGGCAGTATGTGCCTTGTGCCTGTTCTTTTTGCTTTTTTAATATAGTGAAGTCCTTTGGCATAGAGAACCAATTTTTCAAACTTTTTGTGTGCATGCTTTTGTTAAAAAGTAGGATATCACACACACACACACACACACACACACACACACACACACACACACATGCACACACACACACAGGCAGATAGATAGATAGATAGATAGATAGATAGATAGATAGATAGATAGA
>JAJKFI010000037.1:11420309-11435953 GCA_029204185.1 Lerista edwardsae
AGATAGATAGATAGATAGATAGATAGATAGATAGATAGATAGATAGATAGATAGATTTGATCTGCATATTAAATACTAGCCTTTTGTTACCCAGCGTTGCACGGGTAACAAATTATCCCAAGTTCTATTAGGCAGGAAAAGGGATGAATTCTACCCCGAAAATTATGGATTTGACACTAATGTCGGTCATTTCGGACATTTTATTTTGCACCCCTTCTCACCCCCCTTGCCGATGGGGGCTGAACGTGGACTGAAACGGCATCAGGAGCATCAACGCTCATCTCGGCGACCCCAAAAACTATGGATTCAACACTAATGTTGGCAGTTTTTGAGTATTTTTACGTCACCCCCTTCGCACCCCCACCCCTAGGGGTGCTGGGGTGTCGTACCCCCCACAGTATTTCTCGCCAGACCATAAGGCATGCACGTGCTGGGTTTGGTGCCAATTGCTCCAGGCGTTCCAGCACGGCATGGCAGACATTTTGTTTCGTACGCCTTCTCACCCCCCAAACTGAGGCGGGGCAAACCCAGACTCCAACGGCTTCAGGAGTGTTGCCACTCGTCCCAGTGACCCCAGAAACTATGGATTTGATGCCAATTTCGGCCATTTTCTACCGTTTTCATGTGGGGGGCCCTGCACACCCCCACCCCTGGGGGTGCTAAGGGGGCCTGACCCCCACAGTGTTTGTCGCCAGGCTGCAAGGCATGTCCGTGCCGAGTCTGGTGCCAATCGCTCCAGGCGTTCCAGCAGGGCATGGTGGACGTTTTGTTTCGCACCCCCTTCTCGCCCCCCATGCTGAGGGGGGCCAAACCCGGACTCCAACGGCGTCAGGAGCATCGCCACTCATCCCGGCGACCCTGGAAACTATGGATTTGACGCCGATTTCAGCCGTTTTTAACAGTTTTCATGTGGTGGCCCCTGCGTACCCCCACCCCTGAGGGCGCTAGGGGGGCCTGACCCCTGCAGTGTTTGTCACCAGGCCGCAAAGGCATGCGCCTCCCAAGTTTAGTGCCAATTGCTCCTGGCGTTCCAGCAGGGCATGGCGGGCGTTTTGTTTCGCACCCCTTCTCGCCTCCCACACCAAGGGGGGGGCCAAACCCAGACTCCAGCGGCATAAGGAGTGTCGCCGCTCATTCCGGCAACACCGGAAACTACGGATTCAATGCCGATTTCGGCCGTTTTCGATCATTTTCATGCGGGGGCCCCCCTATGTACCCCCACCCCCGGGGGCGCTAGGGGGGTCTGACCCCCATAGCGTTTGTTTCCAGGCCGCAAGGCATGTGCGTGCCAAGTTTGGTGCACGTCGCTCCAGGCGTTACGGAGCCTATGCAGAACATACATACATACATACATACATACATACGTTCTCTTTTATATAGATAGATTTTATGTCAACGTCAAAATGTTACCCCTGTCGATGAAGGAAACATTAGGATAGCAGAAATAGACTGTATTTATTGGTTTAAAAGCTGACAAAGAACACAAATTACAATTCCTTAACTGGAAACGCCCCTAGTTCTAACTGTTCAAACCGTTACCCACCAGAGCAGACTAACATTCATCATATTGATAAATGATGCCCAAATGTAAAAATGTCGTGAAGGTGGTTAGGAAAGCAGACTGAGTGGCCTGTACTGCAATGAAAAGACGTGAGCTCAGTGTTAAGGAGGGAGACTCCGGCCTTCTGCCATAGCTCATATACACCTTCCCAATTAATGACTGGCCACTTTGAGGTTAAACAGGATAGATGCCTTTCTAAAAACGCCTAACTAAAAGCCCTGAAATCTGCTCCAGACACTTTCAGATCTTTGGGTTCCTGCCTCTGCTTTCAACTGGAGCCACTAGGGAGGCAATTGCTTTGGATGGAATGAGACTGGGAGAGATGAGACCATCTGTTTCAAGTTTTGTTTAGAAGTCACCATCAATCAGATGATGACTTGTTGAGCCACTTTTTAAAAAAATGCATTTAAACAGTTCAGCTGGCCAGGATTAGCTGAAAAGCTGCAGAAGTCTTTTTGCAAAGTATCTTGCCCTCTTAATGACCACTTCTTATGGAAGTTTCACTTTTATAAGTCACCAAACAAGGATTTGGGAACATGTTGGCATGAAGGAGGGTGAACAAAGCTGAAAGCAAATAGGTAAGAGTCAGACATAGATCCTGTTGCTCTGTGAACATACACCATAAAGTATGTTGCCATCCTCCCTGACTCGAAGAGTGGTCCAAGCACACTTTACGGTGGCCCTTGAGCCAGCCAGAGTTTTTTGGCCTAACTATGGCAGCCAAACTCCAGGTTAGGATTGCACCCTTAATATAACATGTAGCTTGGCAGCTGATTAGTAAGTTGGGCAGCTGATTTGTCTTGCATTCTGGTTTAAAGAAGATGTTGTATGAGGAGAAACCTAAGAACCTTTTGTGGTTATTGAGTTCCTTCTACCACCTCCAATTTTTGAAGGTAAAGGAGGGTTGTCTATTCACTGCTGGAAAGATCCTGTGTAATGGCATATATCCTATATGGTGTGTCCTGCAAGCCAAATCCTGAATCTGCACTCCAACTCAGAAGGTTCTTAGCACAGGAATGGAATTTTCCTCCAAGGAACTGGACAGGGGGAAATATGTCCAGAAACCAAATTTTCCCTTTTTCAATCCTCTTGATGGGCTGATACCCTCCTTTCAGGGCTGAAAAAGATCCTCGCAGAGACAGAAGGAGGATTTGGGCTCCCCTCCAAGCCTTCCCTATGAATAAACCCAAAAGGGCAGATCCTCAGTTTCCAATCCCCCTTCATCTCTCAAGACTATAAAGGTAAAGGTTTCCCCATGACCGAATGGTCTAGTTGTAACCAACTCTAAGGGGTGATGCTCAACTCCGTTTCTAAGCCGAAGAGCCGGCGTTTGTCCAAGGACAAGCTTCCGTGGTCATGTGGCTGGCATGACTATATGCCATAGCACACGGAACGCCGTTACCTTCCCACTGAAGTGGTATCTATTTATCTACTCGCATTTTTAGGCACTTTCAAACTGCTAGGTTGGCAGGAGCTGGGTCAAGCAATGGGAGCTCACTGCGTTGCGTGGTCTCGAATTGCCAACCTTCCAGTCAACTGCTCGGCAGTTTAACCCGCAACACCACCATGTCCCTATAAGACTATAGCAACAGACTATAACAAGACTATAGCAGCAGGCAAAAACCAGGCAGCACCACTGAAGTTCTACTTCTGCAGGGAAGAGGCAGATCACCAAAAGGATCCACAGCAAACTGGATTGTGCCCCCCCCACCCAGTGTAAACATTTTGAACACTATGATCTCTGAATTCATTTAAAAAATGCATTCCAAAACAATTTTGCAAAACTCCCTTTAATTTCAAAAAGGCTTGAACAGAACTTCTTGGATCCTACTGGTTTGTGCCCTACATGAACATGATGCGTGTATAGTATTTCCTTCCACTAACTTCCATTAGTCTGCAGCAAACTGATGGGCCATTTGCTGTCCTTGCACAGGCAGCAAATGCAATGAATACATTGTTAATTATATGCATATTAGTGGCTCCAACTTTGCAGGGCAATTTGAGTCCTGTAATTAATACTTAACAAGATAGCCAAGGGTTAGCTACTTCAAATTCACCGGGAAACAACATGAGCTGGCATTTATTAATCTGCCATCTTATCTCTAATGAATATCGTTGAATATTTTGCTAAATAATGGTTACATCATGTGTGTAATCACCTCTTATAGATGTTCTGCGTTAATAAGGATTTCATACCAAGGAAATCTAGACAGATGCCCCAATCCAGCCTAAAGCTCCAAAGTATACATGGAGCTACCCAATGTAGGCTTCTTCATTTTCTGTGACAATGGAGCATACAAAGGAACACATGCCCATAGCCAGTGGTGTAGCTAAGGGGGTGCAGAGGGTAGCAATTGCACCAGGCAACAAGCTTTAGGGGAGCAATAAGCTGAGCTTGACACCAGTGGCTAAAATTATTCAAATATTGCTGTGTGTTAATAATACCATCATGTTATATATCATTGGAAAGATAATTTAATGCTGAATGGAATGAAACAAACCACGCTGGAGTATCTGTATTCTATCAAACGTTATGGTCAATTAACCAGAAAATATTATTTATTTCTTTATTTGCTTGTTTATTTCTTTATTTAAATTTGATTTTGTTGTGTGGGGGGTGGGACAACAAAATCTTCTTTGCCCTGGGTTAAGCATAGTCTTCTTAGCTATGCAACTCAGCTATGCAACTAAGCTATGCAACACAGCTGTCCCTCTGCTAAATTGAATGGCGTATCCCACATGTACAAGGGTTGCCTGCCCACACTGCAGTGCATGCAGATTTCTGGTTCATTGTAAATTCTTGTTCTGTTTATGAAACATGCTCCATTCACATGATTGGCTTTCGCCGATCTCTCCTTTTTCTGTAGAGCTCTGAATCCCCATCCCCTACCCAGCCAAAAAAAATCTGACTTAGAGAATTGGGGGGGCCCTCTGGAACAGATATTGGGAACTGCAGAATGATTGGCAAAAATCACCCCTCTCCATTGACTAGACAGAGCTTCCTCTATGATCAGAACATCTCAGGTAATAATTACTTTTGGTAATAATCATCTTTGGTAATAATTACTTTTATGTCACACTTAATAGGATTTGTTCAAAAGACGCAAATGTGCTCTCCTCCGGTTTCATAAGGGGTTGTTGGTGAGGAAAAATTAATTGATACAGTGGATTCTTGCACTGTGGGTAGGGCATTTGTACACTCCATGCAGCTGAGCAAAATTTCAGCATCATGTGCATTGTAAGCAATGGATTATCAATGTGTTGGACCCCCCCCCCTTTTCCTGCACCATCTGACTTCGCAAGGTGAGTGTCCAACCCAGACATGACATTGCAACCAGTGATGAAGGCTTTCAAGCAAGAGCAACTGCTGCCTCTAATACAGGAATTGCCTCAGCATAAGATGTTGTTGATGCCTTTATGGCAGCCAAGGACATAATAGGCTCTACTTATAGCAAAAGCAAGTTCAGCATGTTCAAGAGTGACTCTTCCAGCCTTTCTCCCAATCAATGTGCCCTTTATGACTGTACTTTGTTGAGTGGACACAGATGAAAAAGCTGGCACTTTGACTCAGCAAATGCCTGATGTTACATCTGATGAAAACAGAGCAAGCAAGTGCCTGGAGGGAGTGCCTTCCAACCACCTATCAATGGTAGCAATCCAGGTGATGCAGATGGAAATAATTGATTTTTGACACCAGAGGTAGAGCCTTTTTATCCACCAGGGTTCCATTCCTGGAACCCTCGTGCAAACAAATACCTTGGTAATTAAACCCACCAATTTAGCCCACACCCACACCCCAAACCCAAATGGAGCTCAGAATGGCTGTTTAGGACATAAAAATGTTACTTCCTGTTTTCAATGAAAACTGGAAGTGACGTTCTTAGGGCTCAATCCTAACCAACTTTCCAGCACCGGGGAAAGGTAATAAAGCTCTGAGGAAAGGAAACGAACATTCCTTACCTTGAAAAGGCTGCCATGACTACCTCTCCCCTGCAGGATGCAGCACACGCCTCATTGAGATAGCTATGTCAGTGCCGGAAAGTTGGTTAGGATTGCACTCTTGATTTATACGGCTTTATAAAGCATTACAAAGCCCAGGGAAGCCCTGGAAGTAAAGTTTTTTGGCCGTTGTGGCCATTCTGAGGCCTGCTGAAGGTGGGCAGCCATAAGAGCCTCTGGAGGTGACCAAAGCACTGTCAGAGGACTCCGGCTGAGCCTAATCTCACCCTCCAAACCCCCTCCTCAGTGCCAGCACCAGGATCTGGGCTGAAACCTACACTTGGCCCCTTGTGGTACTCCTTGCCCACCTCTACCACATTGGATGCTACCAGTGACAGTAGAATGGAGGATCCAGACACTGACCTGACCAGGTAGGCCCTCTGTTGGATATGTGCCTATGTCCAATGTCTTGCCTGATCAGTTCCTGAAACTAGCCCTCATTTCTTGTTAACTGGCAACAGTAAGAAAATTGTATGTACAATGCACAGTTCTGTATTCCTCCACATGAAATCGTGGATTGGGGTTTGTACTCAAAAGTGTTTGTAATTATAGAAAGTGGGAATTGTTGTTGTGGGAACGTACAGCAGGGTCCCCAACCTGATGGTCGATATGCCATTTTCCTGAGCAAATTTAGCATATTCAAAATGCCATACATCGAGGCTGGCCCATATCCCCCGTATCTGATGATTTTTGCATTATTTTTATACCGCAAGGTGTTGCAGATGAAATGTTTTCCAGCAGGCTTCTTTAATGAGGAGCAATTGTTCTAAAGGAATTGTTTACTCATTAAAATGACTGACAGTACTCCCAAACAAGGCTCACCTCCCATTTCTTTGACATTTGAAGTTGTGTGGGAAGCTCTCAATTTAGCAGCAAGGTGGAAAATGGGTCCTGCGTATTTCTTATATCTAAATTTTGGTTGACGAGGTTTAGCACGATTACCAGGCTGGCATGATACAGAGCAGCAACAACAGCAGCAAGCAGTGCCACTATTCAGAAGCAACCACCACTACCATCCTCCATAAATGTTTTTTAATGACCTAAAGGGGTTATTTTTATAGCTAGTGGAATAGTTGTTCAGAATACGAGTCCGTTTGCTGAGCAATTACCTTCTGCCTTCAGGACCATTAAGTACCAGGCACAAACCCCTACTGCTGAAAATAAGGATCCCAACTGTGCAATTTCTATATACCAAGATGCCCATTAACTACAATTAACCCCACACGTAACAGAGCAGTCTACAAATATAAAGACCTAAGAACTCTTCCACAAAGCTGGAACAATGGTTTATCTATACTAGCTGCAGCCATAAGAACTTTTCCAAAAATAATGATCTATCTTCTTGAATCAGACCATTCATTTTGCTTGCAACAGAGACCTTCCAGCTGCCTCCTTCAACTCACAAGAAGGGCATGCAGGAGAAGGCCATTCTCTACTATATACCCCTCCAGCAGCTGGTAATCAGGAGTGCATTTCCTGTGAGGTTGCAATGAAGCCTCAACTGTAGATAGGCCTATCCCTCATGAATGCTTAAGGGCAGTGGTGTTATTCTGCCGGAAAGCTGGGCGGGACATCCGGGTGATCGACAGCCCGCCCGTTGCGTTCCGCAGCGTTCCGCCATTTGCGTAACCAATTACGCCACTTGCATACGTTACGCAAACGGTGTAATTACCGTTTAATCGATTACCAGGCCCAGCAACACCCAGGTAAGGTCAGCCAAATTCAGCCAGCATGGGGGTTTGGGGGGGGGGGGAGGATTTGGTATGGGGGGGGGGGTGGGCAGACCTGTGGGTTGACCAGCCCAGGGGGAGGTGGTGGTGCCAGGATCCGGCACATGGGTCAGATCCAAACCCCAGTCCCAGGTGGCCCGGCCCCAACCCAGGCTGCTTGAATTTGCTCCCGCCAATTTTGGCAGTGCATATCCTAGTAGCCCGATTTGGGCCATTGTCATGTTACACAGGGGAAGGGGAATAGATTTCCCTTGCCGCAAGTTGCACTGCAGTCAGTCCAAGGCCCATGCTGGATATGCAGCAGGCCAGTTGGCCTCCCTATTCCAGCACGGGGTTAGGATTGTGCTCTAAGGTTAGCTACCTAGAGCCCTGATCCTATTTGTGCCCAGCATTGCTGGAATGAGTTGCTCTGACAGCACTAGGCAATTTTTGGCTCTTGCAAAAGGTGACATGCTGGAGCATGTGAGTGCAAATATTGTCGTAGAATGTAGGATGTTCCCAGTAAAGCTGCTTTTTGCAGTTGATTGATGGTCATTTCTGTGGCCCATAACATCATCATCATCATCATCATCATCATCATCATCAATCCACCTAATAGCAGAATATGCTGCTTTTCAACAACAAAAAATAGTTCACAAATCTAAAAGGAAGGAACATCAGCAACAGCCACTGGAAAAGACACCATTCTGGGATGAAGAGGGACAGTTGCTCTCTACTCCCCCTGCAAAAAGAACACAACATTAAAAAGTGCCTCTTTGCCCAGCTAGCAACTCCATATGGAATTCAAAGTTTCCCAGATCGGGGCCTACAGGTTTGGATTTTGTTTTTATGAATCCTCAAAGTAGTTTTTTTCTTTATTCTTCTTCCCAAATAATTAGGTGCAAGAAAGAGAACAGCACACCCTCAAATATTGTATATGAATAATGTGATGTTATGATAAAAAAGTGGTGTCCTTCTCCCTTCCATTTCCCTGTTACTATGGAAACCATCTTTATGGTTGTCGTTTAGTAAGAAGTGTTGTACAATTTGTGCTGGTGTTCGTCACTCAGCAAATGATCAAAATGTACCAATATTTGATACAATTGTGTAATAGAGATGGAGATAATTTGGAACAAAATTCCAAAGAGCTACATTATAACCATTGTCATACTTAAAAATGACAGATAAGGCAGATTCCAATGAGATTTAACCAGTCTTTTCAGCATAGTTTATGGTTGCTTTGAATGGCAAGGTCTTGACTACTCAGCCAAAGAGGTACTACTACAAACACAATAATGGACAGCAGCTAGCATCTCTATTACTCCACGTAGAAATGTAGAATCAAAGGGCTGAAAGAGTGGAGTCAATTGTTTCAAACATGACTCATCAACCACCTGCACGATCTCTTCTGCAGCCAGTTAGTGGCACAAGCTTGTGATGGCTAAATGCAACCTTGCATGGGAAAGTGGTGCAGACCAGCCAAATGTGGAAATGATTGCACAGGTGGCTGGTAGAACTTGGTTGTAACATACCACGTCACAAAGAGACCTTCATCAAATTCAGTGCCCGCAAATTAACCCACATGGTGTGAACTTGGTGTGCCAGGAGATAGATAGCCAGCAAGCCAAATGTGATGTGAAATTGTGGACCAAGTCATATTTGCCTGGGAAAGGAAGATAAAGGCGCACTCACACACATGCGCGCGCACATACACATTCTTTTCCAGCACCAATTCAAACAAGTTTGCAGCTAAACCAATCAATCCTCTTTAACCACAATTAAGAGTGAAATCTTAACCTGGAGTTAGGCTGGCAGTTAGGCCAGCAAACTTTGGCTGGCACAAGGGCCACCATAAGTGCGTTTGGCCCACTCTCAGAGTTAGGGAGGATGGTGAACATATGTGAACTGGTCTCTCCGAGAGTGATCCAAACATACTTTACAATATCCCAAGTGCTGGCCAAACTTTGCTGGCCTAACTGTGCCAGCCTATCCCTAGGTTAGGATTGCACTCTAAATATTTTCTCCCCTATATGTGGCTCAGCATTAGGGTTGCACCAGGATTTTTTAAAGCGCAGTTTGAAACAAATTTCTTGATTTCTCACTACAAGAAACATTGGAGAATTTTTAAGAAAAGCCAAATGTGTTTCTAGAAGGCATGTGACATTTTGAAAGGAGTTTCTGCACATCAGAAGTGATAGCCTTTTAATCCAGCTCTTCCTTTTCACCCAGACCCACTTGTATGCAGTATTGCTGACAGTGTGTGCGTGTGTGTGTGTGTGTGTGCGTGCGTGTGCGTGCGTGCATGCGCAGCACAATCTTGTTCCTTGTAGGAGTAGCCTATGTGACAATGGTATGGAAAGGTCATTGGATAGTGAGATGTTGATTGCAGGTTGGAGGGTTGCAGTGTGCTCAGGGGAGAGTTGGAACAGAAGGTTGACAGAGGGGGTCTTAGTTGAAGTTCTATCTATCTATCTTAGAGCACAGTCCTAACCTGGAGTTAGGCTGGCACAATTAGGACAGCAAAGATTGGCTGGCACAAGGGCTACTGTAAAGTGAGTTTGGACCACTCTCAGAGCAAGAGAGGCCAGCACACAGACATGCGCATCCTCCCTGACTCTGATAGTGGTCCAAACCTACTTTCCGACAGTGGTATTCAACTTTTTTAGACTGGGTCCTGCTTTTTAGAATGACACTTGTGTTGGCACCCACTGAAAATGATGTCATAAACCTGGAAGTGATGTTGCGGCAGGACATGGCATCATCAAGCAGGAGGTGCTGTCATTGTAACATAATAAAATGACACTCCTGAAATGCAAATTGGCATTCTTGGACTGCAGCAATTTTACAACCATGAAACATCCCTGATAGAAAGCAAGATGAGGACAAAATATTATGTAAAAGCACTAACCTAAAAACATGTTCTTTAAAAAAAAAAAAAAAAAAAAAAACCTCGCTTGAAAATTCAAACTGTTAACACTCACAAAAAGAACATAGCAAGAGAAAGGCCTGCAGTTTCCAAGATGGCTGCTCCCAGCTTTCCGCAACCCGCCTGACATCAGGTTGTGACCAGTGATGTCATCTACAGATGAGGAAGCGGAACACTGGGCGGGACTTATATTATGTGTGATTGGCAGCCTGCCCTTTCCATTCTGCCACCTGCCCGCCCACTGCGCTGGCTGCCCCCAGTTGGTGCGCCCCACCGCTGCTTGCCTAGGCACCTGGCGCACCCCCCACCCATCCCCTCCGGCGAGCAGGCACCCCCTCCGAGGCCAGGGCAGCCCGCGCGGCGGGCGGGCAGGCAGGCAGCGGAACGGGATGGGCGGGCAGCCAATCACACATAAGTCCCGCCCAGCGTTCTGCTTCCTCATCTGTAGATGACACCACTGGTTGTGTCCCAACCCACAGTTGGAATAACACTGCTTTACGGTATCCCTTGTACCAGCCAAACTGTGCTGGCCTAACTGTGCTGGCCTAACTCCAGGTTAGGATTGCACTCTTAGTTTTATCACCCATAGAAGTGAGGAAACAATTTTATCACCATGTTCAGGGGACCCACAGGAGGAGTGGTGGGCTCCTCATGGCACTCCACATAGCAATGGGCAGCCAGCTACTAAAGGTAAAAACAGCTGGGTTGGATACTCCTGTTTTCACATCAGAAGGATCCTGAGCGAGGGCCTCTGGAGACCCTTTACCTTTTGTGGATTGGCGGGAAAGGTAAAGGGGAATGCTTTTAATACTTCTGCCTCAGAAGTAGCCAGCTCCCCACCTCTTTTACCCTCTTCTACCCTCCTGCCATCCAAGGGCCTCTGAAGAAGCCCTGTTGCAGATGGGAAAGGTAAGCCACAATATGAGTGGCTCCCCTGAGTCATCCCACCACTGCCTGCCATGGGTCACATGGAGGAACTTTGGGGTTCTACTGGGTGGATTCTTGGAGGCCCTTGCCCGTGCCCAAAATGGCTTGTTCGTGACTCTAGCCCTTAGAGAAAGGATCTGATTGTTAATCTTTAATGGCTTCCAATGATAGGCTTTCAATCAAATTGCTGCAAGATATCCCATATTAATATGGTGTGTGTGGCTTACATTTCAATCCAGTGATGTTTCTCTGTATTGGGTTTCTCAGCAATTATGCTCCTCTGTCTTCATTTTCTCTATAGCTGTCAAGTGCCGGCCTTCCTTCTGACCCTCCCCTCCCATTGGCGCTTTTTCCATTATCCCAATACCCAGCTCAGCAATAAAATAGTGTGTGTAGCTAAAGTGGAAGCATGATTGTGTATAATAAAGGGAACCCCTCCTAGCTATTAAAAGTAAAAGAAGCCTGCAGTTTGACTTCAAGTTGTTTGCTCTTAGCCAATTAAAGTTAATAGCAGCCTTCCTACTAGGCATGGAAATCAACATGTTATGGTTCTTTCTCTCCAGTTGGCAATCGCTAGCATATGCCAGTGAAAATGCTTCTTCAAGATGACACTCCAGAGTAAACACACAGACTGTGAACAGCAGACCTGCCGTGAGATACTGGTATGTTTTGTTTAGTTGTGCTGACTAATTGTGCCTCCTAGATCAGGTCTTTCACTTCATCACAATCAACTGGGCCAGAAGCACACTGTCACTTGGCATCTTTTAGACGCCTTTCCTTAGAGGCTGGGTTATTGGTGCGGCGGGTGATGAATGGTCAAAGCATTTGTCTTTGTTTGTTACGCAGCATGGAAGCTATGCTGCTCCTTTGCACATTTATTTTGTAGGACAGTTCTCTGTGCAGGAGAGTGGGACCACTGGCAGCGTGGGCCATTTGCCTACTAACCAGCCTATTAAAAGGTTTGGCCAAAGGCTTCCGAAGTGTGTCGTCTCACAGATGTTCCTATTTTTCAAAGATGTTTCACCTAATATATCTTGCTCCAGATAAACCTGCTGCACCCCACTGGCCCCGCAGAACTCTCCCAACCGATCCAGGCACAAACAGCCTAATCCTGGACAAGGCTGCACCGTGCAGCACTGCTGATGTGGTGTCCGCTGCATTCCGTGGGATGGCGGGAGACCAGACAACTGGAAGAGGTACCAAAAACTTGCACTTACCTTCTCCGCTGGTCTGGGGTCCCCTATGAGCCTACTCAGATCTATGCCAGATCTTTTGCTGGTGTAGATCTGTTAGGTTGAAGGGGGGCATGTCAGGCCTGGGTCAGGGGCATCAGAGCCCATGGATACCACTGTCACTGAAAGCCACCCTCATCCTGCTCCTGATCTGCCTCTGTTCCAGCTCGATCCCAACCCTGATCAGCCCCCATAACCAGCAACACCAACAGCAACTCTGTGCAGTGCTAGGGCCACATTAGCACTGGTGGCTGAGCTCTACAGACCCCTCAAAGAGGCAGCCACAATGGCAGACCGTGTGGTATGCAGCTGGAACTTGGACTCCTGGAGATTCCAAGTTCCTAGAGGTCATTTCCATTGGAGCACAGAATTCCCAATTTGCCTTAAATTTAGCTCTAAACACGACCACTTTGAAGACGTTCAGATTCTAAAGAAATATTGGCTAACCGTATTGAAATGCTTCAGATGTGTTGTCTGGATAGATATTTTGTTAGACAAAAATGGATGGAGACTCAAAAAACAAACAAAAACCACAGTTGATTGTATTTCTTTAAAGACCAGTTTCTGTTAGGTTTGGTAACTTGGACAGGGAACATTTAATAACCCTTTAACAGTCCATTCCAAACTAATTAGGAAAGTGCTGGATGAAAGCTAGAAAGCACAAGTTCCCATAAAGAAGGGAGGGGTCATCAGTTCTGCTTAAAGCAAAACTGATTTTAAGGAGAGGAGCAACTGCTCTTTGGAGGGAAAAGTGCACAGCCCAAACTTCCTGGAGTGTTTCTAACTGATGTATTTTACAATGCTTATTTTTCACCTCAGAAACTTGAAAACTAGAACAGCAACATCAAACTCAGACAAGAAGTCACCAGATGTAATATTTTGCCCTCAGTGTCAGCAAGCGCTGTAAAATCAACACAAAGAGGAAGAAATGCTGCCATAATCGGAAGAAATGCATAATCGGCAGCAAGAAATGCTGCCACAATTGGAATTTCCCTGGATTTAACATAAGAACATAAGAAGAGCCCTGCTGGATCAGGTCAAAGACCCATCTAGTCCAGCTTCTGTATCTCACAGCGGCCCACCAGGTGCCCCAGGGAGGCACGAGACAACAAGATGCTTGCATCCTGTTGCCACTCCCTTGCACCCGGTACTCTGAAGTAGCCTACTACTAATGTAAGGAGGTTGCACAATCCATCATGGCCTATAGCCCACGATGGACTTTTCATCCAATCCACGATGGATTTGTTTCATCCAATCGCTTTCCTGATGCCTACCACGCGAAATGGAATTCAAGATTCCGTAGGAGGCCCGCACAATTGCACATCAAGCCAAATGCAGGCCACAGCCCAGTGGGACCTGCCAGGGAGGTTGACAATATCCCATGAGTGCAGTTACAGGCATGCAGCCAAAAGTGGAGGTCTATCAACCCCCTGGCAAAAGGGCTGGGTGGGACTGCATTTGGCATAATGGGTCCCAGGCTCCCCAGGCTTGCTCCCAACCAACGAGATTGGCAGCCCTATCTGGCCCTTGTGCTGCTGGAACTGTGACCCGGTAGTGCAAGGCCCTTTGTAGCAGTGTGAAAGCTGTGCCACCGTCATGTCTGTCATGGGCCACAGCTGCAGAGGGGCAGTGGTATGGTGCATGCATTAGAGGTTCCCAGAGGCCCTGCCTCTTGTGGTAAGTAAGTTGATGGTAGGGACTTACCATGCCATGGGCAGGGAGGGGGTGGATCTCAGTGGCATCAGCACGTTCCAGGATCCCATCCCCACTTTTCAAAACTTCTCTGCCCCTTACATCGGGTACATAGCTGGCGTAGGTCCGAGGGGCTCCATAGGCCACCAAGAGGCCTATGCAGAGATGGGGAAAATATTTTGATTCCCCTCCCCCACTATTGGATGCAGCATGCACCCCAGTGTGGTCTCATTGTCATAGATGGTGGGGAATTGCATTGGGCTCCTAGTATGTCGAATAGTTTTAGTCATCTAGTTATGCACTTCGTTCCACTAGAACAGGAAGCAATGGCCTTGGAATTCAAAATCTGGTCATGTCTCCCACATCTAGGTCACCATAAAACAAAAATAAACTGCATTCTGCAGCTATAAATATGCTGACACTCGTTAACAATTTGCTGCCAAAAGTCTGTTGTGGATGATAAATGCTCCGGATGAATTATCTGCGCGCTGTAGACTCCCTGTGTATTATCAAGTCTCTTTGGGTGCTAAATATTCCTGCTCTGTATAAAAGGAAGTACAGACAAATAGAAGCTTGTGATTCCTTTTTTCTACAATCGGAATTTCAACGTCAGCGCAATTCGCTCTGTTACAGGGTGCCGCCATAAGGCCTGTGAAGCTCCTCATTTTTTACTGAGCTGACCCAAGGCTTATGTAAATTAAATGGCTGGAATATGTGCCTCCTGCAAAATGATGGGGTTTTTATTTATTTATTTATTTATTTATTTATTTATTTATTTAGTGTCAGCCTTATTTTCAAAGGGCACCAATGCTGTGAAACCCCACTGATTATAATGCAATAGCATTTTGAGAACTGGGTGGTTTAAGAATCACATGTTCCTTAATGTAATGATGCCTAGCAGTTCTGGGGACAGGCCAATAGCTCAATGGAAAAGCATATGATTTGTATGCAGACGGTCCCAGGTTTAATCCCCTGCATCCGCATATGGTGATGGTGGTGGTGGAGATCTGTCTTCATCTGAAATCCTAGAGAGTGACTTCCAGAGCGCAATCCTAAACTGGAGTTAGGCCGGCCTAAGTTAAGCCTGCAAAGTTTGGCCAGCACAAGGGCCACCATAAAGTGTGTTTGGATTACTCTCGGAGTCAGGGAGGATGGTTCATGTCTCTGTGCTAGCGTCTCTGACTCTGAGAGTGGGCCAAACATACTTTACAGTGTCCCTTGTGCTGGCCAAACTTTGCTGGCTTAGTTTACGCCAGCCTAACTCAGTTTAGGATCGCATTCCCAGACTGAGTAGTAAATGATACTGATTCAGATGGGCAAATGTTCTTGTTCCGTAGAAAGCACTTGCCCAAATATGTACATGGGCATTTTTGCACGTTCTGACACTTGCTAACAAAGCTTGTAAGATATTTGCAAGAAATCTGATAAATAACTCAAAGGATGGACACACAAGACTGAGTTCATAACTTGGCATTCAACTGAGTAATATGCACAATATGTGGACTTCATTCATTCATTCATTCATTCATTCATTGATACATACATACATACATACATACATACATACATACATACATACATACATACATACATACATA
>JAJKFI010000037.1:11444566-11464778 GCA_029204185.1 Lerista edwardsae
GATAGATAGATAGATAGATAGATAGATAGATAGATAGATAGATAGATAGATAGATAGATAGATAGATATTGCAACTCATGATGAAATCCATCTTGGCATCTTATTTACTTCTAAAAAAGTGCTTCAACATTCAAATTCATGTGACTGTAGGTTACTTAGAGCACAATGCTAACCTGGAGTTAGACAGGCACAGTTAGACCAGCAAATTTGGCCAGCACCAAGGCCACCATAAAGTGCATATGGACCACTCTCGGAATCAGAGATGATGGCACACATCTGTGCGCTGGCCTCTTTGAGAGTCACAATGTCCCTTGTGCCAGCCAAACTTTGCTGGCCTAACTATGCCGGCCTAACTCCAGGTTAGGATTGCACCCTTAATAAAATAAATAATGCATTTTCTAGATTCCAGACACTACTAAACAAATCTAATAACCCACATAAGTCATCATTCACAGGGAAATGCTGATGTTATTTAAGAATATTTAGCTACTCGTATTGGCTATTCTCTTTGAATAGTATTCCTGCCATTAAAATACATAGAATGTATTGCGAACTGTGATTACCTTATGTTCAAATTGAAATTCATCATAGTGTCATTTTGATTTAAATATATTGCTCATCCTCATTTGCTGAACTGACTTGGTGTGGATGGAATTCCCCAGCTGCCCAGCTTTGTCTGATTTGCGTGGTTGGAACCAAGATAGTGGAGTATGGGAGCCTCCATCCAATCCAGCAGGACTATTACAAGCAACTCTTACGACAAACTCCTAGTTTTCCTGGCCAGAGAACAACTGCTAAACACTGATGTAATTGTGGCAATATTCATATACTACATTATGGTTGGCTTCCAGATGTGTTTCCTTGCTGCTTACTCTACAATGGTTGTGGCCAAATGTTTGGGTATGTAGACCAAGCTTTTAGGCAAAACTGAAAGCCTTGCTTTTAGGCAAGCTTTTGGGCATGGACTCCTGCTTGGGGTAGACGCCATAGGGGCATCCAGCTTCGGCTATTGCAATGTGATCCTACGTCAGAGCAGTCCACCTTTGGGCAGCTGGGCTGCTACATGACCCTTGCATGACCCCCAGCTGGGCTGACCTGAAAATAACTGGCAGTGATGTGATGACATCACCACCAATTACTTCCGTGTTGTGAAACTGCTGAAGTCAGTCAGCAGGCTCAGAACATAAGGAATGGAGGCTGAGGTGGGTACGGCTCGGCTTTTTGATCTCTCTGCTGCACCATCCAGCTTTTCCTTCTTCAAAGCTGGAACGGTGCAGCAGGAAGACCAAAAAGCTTCTGAATCAGAAGGAGGCAGTGGGTGGGGGGGGGGAGGGGTCTGCAGCCAGACTTTCAGTAGCTACCAAAAAGGACCTCAGGGCTACCTGCAGCCCACCAGCCATGTGTTGGACCACGCTGTTTATGCAGATGCCTATGGATGCCTATGAAAGACGATGAATTGCCTCCTCTGCAAATACTACGGTTGTTCTGCAAATACAAGGCACTTCTGGTCACACAAGAGGAAGCCATTTTCACTAATCTCCCTTTCTTCGGCTTTGCTCCTCCTAGGATGGCATGTGGCACAGAGGACTGAGACAGGAAAGGGAAACTGGTAAAAAAAAAATTCCCTCACTGCCTTGTATGAATCAAAAGTACCTTTGATTTGCAGAAGAACGGCTTAGAACACCACCCTATCCCTTTGAAGAGAGCTTGAAAGTGACTCTCAAAGCACAGTGGCATGCTAGTGCACACTGCAGTATTTGTGTATAATACTATGCCTTTGGGCTTTTCCATCTTCTCTGCTCAACGGAGGAGTTTGGTTGGCACTGACATTAAAAGAATCCCTACAAATGAATTCAACCACAGTGCAGTGTTCCTCTGGAGAGGAAATATCTGAGAACTTCCTCAGAAGGTTTGCACATATACCTAGCCCCACTGAACAGGCAGCAATGCAATGGCACCATTGAGACACCTGCGCCCTCTTGTACCAGATATACCCGTGCCCAGCGGCGTCATTCAGCCGGTACACTGGGCGGGAGGAATGGGTGAGTGGCAGCTCGCCCATAGCTTACCGCTCCTTTAGCTTACCGCTCCGGAGCTTACCGCTCTGCTTACCCTCGTGGGGGCGGGGAAGACGGCGAAACGGAGCGGTAAGCTACGGGCGAGCTGCCGCTCACCCGTTCCTCCCGCCCAGCATACCGGCTGAATGCCGCCGCTGCCCGTGCCTCTTGCTGCTTGTGTCACATGTAACCTTACAGATTAGTCCCGCATGCATGATGTGACGGATCAAGCCTTGAGAGCATCACAGCTTGTTTTTCCAGCCAAGTGCTATGGCAGACTTGAACATTCTGGAAGCCGAACCAGTCACATCCCTATTAATCTTAAGGTGCGGAAAAGGCAGTCATCATGGGGTTATTCTCTGAGGGAAGGCAGGCTTGCTCTGTGACAGAGCCCAGAAATAAATTCATTGTCTATTTTCTCAAACATTGTTGGAATAGTGGACTTTCTTGACAGTAAGCCAATAATTTCAAGCTATGGGGACTGGAGGCGATGCCTTGACAGAAGGCATGCCTGAAGCCTCCTTGAAAAAATGGTTTTGATTCTCCGTTTTGATGACTTGGTCGTCTCATCAATCTTCTTCAAACAAACTAGGAAATCTGTAAATGTGGTAGAGAGTCTGGCCTTGAGGACCACTGAGGGACTAGAGGTGCTCTTATTTTTACCTTCCAAACTTCAGTTGTAATAAGGGCAGAAAACATAAATCATACTGTGCCACTTATCCCTAGCACTTCACCCTCATGAAGATTCAAGACTCACCTAGTTAGAAATTGATTCGAGGGCTATTGTTTCCCTTCACAAAAATAAACACATGCAGAGTTTTCTCTAAGCCCAGTGGTCCCCAAACGTTTTTGACTGGCGACTCCCTTGACGTACTGGGTCAATGGCTGTGGCTTCTCATAAGGGCTACAATCCTATTGTATAGGGCAGCAGGTTTTTCGTGAGGATTCCGTGGCTCCCCTGGCTGGTTTCCACAGCTCCCTGGGGAGCCATGGCTCACAGTTTGGGAACCACTGCTTTAGCCTTAGGTATAATTTTTCTACATGAATTGTGTGGATTTTAGGCCCTTGAACATCTTACGATTGGAAATGGGACACTGCTGTGCACGAATGGCTGGGACTAGGGACAGGGTCTGATAGTCTAGTAACGTAATTTGATTGCAAATCCTAAACTGTGCTGGATTGGCAAGGCCAGCCGGCCAGCGCCAAATCCAGTGTTGCTTTGAGGAGGCGGAGCCGCCCAACGGCAAGGATATATTCAAACTCTTACCATTGGGGAAGCTCCAGCTTCCCCAATGCACTTCTCAGATCTGCACCTGCTAAACAGCAGGCACAGACCCGAGGAGACCGCGCAGCCCAAATCGGGGCCATGCGCCTCCCGGATGGGCTTAGGATTCAGCCTTATGGCCAAATCCGGAGCCTGCCCTCCCCCCTGCCACAGTCTCCCTCCCGCCACCAATCCCCATCCCAGAATGAAACGGAGCCTTCCTCGTGCCAGCTGGCTTTGATCAGCAAAGGCCGATGCTACTCATAGTGTCAGCTTGAGAGCACTGGCGCCGAAGCAGGGGTGTCGATCAGCACCCCCGCGTCAACGCTACTGATGGCACATTGACGCTAAGGGTGTGCTAGGATTGTGCTGCCTGTCTGTGTGCCAGAAGCAGGAAGTAGGAACTAAAAATTCTTGAGAACAAATGACAAGAGCACTAAGGCAAGACACTCACTATGTAGCAGGTCAAATACTCTCTCACTCTCAGGCAGCTCAATTGGGCCCTTGCAGTGGTGGCACCACAAAAGGCAGACTGCTGTCTTGCACAGTGGGACTGCCAGCACAAATGACCAGAGGCATTGCACATGCACCAATGGTCCACCCAGGCTGTGCAAGAGCTGACAAGGGTGGGTCATGGGCAGTTCAGGGAAGGGGAGCAGGCAAGGGGCAGGTGGATCTTAGTAGCAGTGGCACACACTGGAGTCCTATCCCCATTCCCCAGTCCAGGCCAAAATCTCAAGTCTGAGTTGACCTGTCTGCTGAGTCAAGGAGACAAATGTTGAATGGCAAGCACAAGGTCATGTTCTGAGATGGTAAGGGTACATTCATCCTGGAAAAAAACTGACATCAAACATTGAGGGGTAATGGGGGTAAGAATAACAATCACCGTGATGGCCACTGGTATCCCTTTTATCTTCTTAGAAGGCAGTAATTCAATAGGCAGCAATATGCTGTTAAGCATATTGAAGGTGAATTTAAAGTTGTGGCAGTGACCCGTATGGGTCCCCCCCTGAATATGTTAAAAATGCAATTCCCTGCTCATTCCTTTTTGAGTCATAAGTAGAAAATGCAGTGTTTAAAACTAACCTGGGACATGAGACCCAAGCAAATCACAATGTCTTAATATCGTCCATGCTCCAGGCTGTTTAGGAAACATTATTTTCAATCAGGATGACTTTAGCACTTTGGCAGCTGGAATATATTTATGCATTCAGTGCATAAAGATGACCCACAATTCAGCTTTCATCCTTACAGGCTAAATCTAAATTAAATCTTTTAATTTATAGAGAAAAATCTTTTTTATAACATCTTCTGGTATCTGATACTACAAATCATCATTTATGAAAGGATAAGTTGAAAAAGAAAGCAATAGGAAAGACCCAGAACTCATCTGAGAACTGAATCAATATCAACGAGAAACTTTTTTAAGGGAAGGAAAAAATGGCAGCATTGAAACAGCATACCATACATACTTGAGTATAAGTCAATCTCACAGATAAGTCAAGGGCAGGTTTTGAGCCAAAAATCATGGAATTTTCTATGACAGGTAAGTCAGGGGTTGTCTGACTATAATTTTGTTTGATTTTACCTTCCCTGTTTCTTCCATGGTCAGGAGCCAATCACTGTAATAAGGGGAGAATTAGAGAAATGGTGCTTGTGAAGAGGAGCATAAAATACTCCCCAAATAATGACACAAGACAAATAGCCTCGAATTGATGTGGAAAAAAATACACATACAAACTGAAGGGAAAAAACCTGCAGGTTTAAAAATATACCAACTTCATAAAGATTTGGGAGTTGAGTTAACTGCATGCTCAGAAGTGCTGAGCTCTGACCAAAATAAACAATGAAATGGAGATAAAGGAGATCAAAGTAAAGCTGAGTGTGTTTAAAGCTTGGACACTCTCTGCAAGTATAAAAGATGGTCCAAAGACACTTCACAATCAATAGGCAGCTGAGACCCCTAAACTGTCCTGACCCCTGACTGACACTGAGATAAGGAGGCAATTTACAGCTCATTTATTTGTAAAAATTTCTCGTCTTATCGCCGAGTATCTACCATAGGCTTAAAAAAAATGGATGGGTAGTCTGTTTTCATCCATTAAGGGACATTGCAAGGGGTTGAAATATTATCTCGTATCATTAAAACCCATGGGGAGGGTCATCACTGTTGATGCAAAAAGATGGCTGTCTTTGGCCTGATAAAGATGCTGTGGCTTAAACACCTGGCTGGTAAGCAGAAATCCAACAAGAGTGCTGTTTCCCAGTATGGAGATCCAATGATAGGAAGTAGCAGCTGCTGCAGAGGTGTTCCCAGCTCAGAGCGCCCCTGGGGGCGGGGCGACATCACCGCGTCTTCAGCGTGGCTGCCTGCCCCGCCCCCTGCATCGTCTGGCCATGCCTCCCTGTGCCTGAAATTGCTCCATTAAGGAGCGATACAAGCGCAAGGGAGGGAGGGAGGTGGCGAAAAACGGGCTGGTTGTTCCACACAATGGTGCCTCACCGCTGCTGGAAATCGGCATTCAACTGCAGCACCCTCCCTGCACCTCTGAGCAGTTGGTCAATTTCTAACTTTTGGCAGGAAAAAAGATGCAATGTTTTTTCTTTAAAAAAAAAAAAGTCTTGCCAATATGTCTGTTCTTTATATTACACATTGAATATCTGACTTGAGCTTTACATACTGAGCTCAAATCTCACATCACAATGAACATGGAGAATTTGGAATTTGGAATTGTAGAGCACACTGCAATGTTCTGGTTGGGATGACGAAACAGCCACAGCAACACAAGTGTAGCAGACTTTGTGCCCCATTTTACCAATGTACTTGAGGGCACAAGGGCTGACGAGAATGGCCATTTGGTTAAAAGCATTAACACCCTCAAATGTTCCATAATTTGCTTTACAACTCTATCATCACCTTGAGTCTCTTTAGTTAGGTGTGAAGTTAGGGGAAATCTGTGCATCATATTCCAAATTCTCAACACCCCCATTTTAAAGGCACAGCAGTTAATCACTCAGAAAGAATTACGTGGCCATAGAAACCAACAGCTCTGCTCTCAGGAAATAATATCCTTTCAAGCAAATTACAAGCAAATCCTCTGACAGGTTCATTATAAACCTCTTTGTACATGGGATTTATTAAACTCCTTCAAGTCATACTGTGACAATCATTGAACAAGGAGGGAGAAGGAGACAAGATTGCACGAATACAAAACTTTTTACATGTGCATGTTTGAAAAGAACTCCTGTGGTTTTTTTGAGTCACGCTTTTTATTTTTGGCCCAAGTAAAGGAGTGTTTCCTCAATTCCATTTTAAAAATGTGTAGACATTTGTTTACTGTTTCCTTGTAATGCACTGATTTGCAGTGACATGACAAGCTTAAGACAGAGTTGCTTCATGCAGAGAAGCATTCATCCATTAATGGCCCTAATAAGTGATTTTTCACCTTTCTCAATTGACTCTCTCAGACACAAAAGTCTTTCTCAATACTGGAGATTCAATATGGGTTGCACAGGGAGGCTGAACGTAAATCAATTTTGCTGTGAGATTTCTACAGATATTATTCCATGAGACCATTTTATAAAACCTCCGGTTCTCCAGGTGTTTCATGGTGCAGTAACACGGCCACATCCTAACCCTGTCCGTGAGGGCACAAGGCCCCGATGCAGGCCGCACGGTCTCCTCGGATCTGCGCCCGCTCTTTAGCGGGCACAGATCAGAGGAGCACATAGGGGAGGCTGGAGCTTCTCCTATGGTAAGGGAGTGCACACTCTCCTATGTGAGAGGAGACGCCTCTCCTATGTGAGACGCCTCTCCTATGCAGCGTTGGATAGGGTGCTGCCACGTTGGCCTTGCCATTCCAGCACTGCGTAGGATTGCGCCCTCAGAATCAGAAAAGTCAGCACACAGATATGCGCCATCATCCCTGACTCCGGGAGTGATCCAAACATGCTTTATGGTGTCCCTTGTGCCAGCCGAACTTCGCTGACCTAACTGTGCCGGCCTAACTCCAAGTTAGGATTGTGCTTTTAGTGTGTTCAGAGTATCCTCATACAGTACATCTTTTGCTCATACAAAACTATCCCCTCCACTGAAGTAAATGTGGACACTGATAAGAGAGCTTGCATTACTTTAGGTACATTCATTCTGATAAGAATACTGTCGTTGCGCCAGTTGGACCATTTTCTTGGCCCACCTTCAATCTTTTTCTGATTTCCTTTATGTTAGGGTGAAAAAAATTACCAATTTTTTACAAGAATTATACAATTCATGTATAAGCAAGGTGGGGGGTTAGATAAAAATGAATATCTCTTAGTTCATTGAAAATATTGGATATCACCCACAGTTTGGGGCATGCTTAGATGCATATTCACACATCGAATTTGCACTCACAGTTTCTAAAGGCAAGGTCAGGTATTATTTATTAGATTTTTATCCCGCCTTTATGCCCGAAGGCACCCAAGGCGGCATTACAAAGAAATATAAAATTTAACATTAAAAACAATATAAAAACAATATTAAAACAATATAGTAAAAACAAAATTAAAACAAAACAATAGAATTTAAAAACAAGCCCTGTGGATCATAAGATATAAAATATAACACACCAGCCAGCCAGCCTGTCAACAATTAAAAACTTTTTGAAATAAAAAGGTCTTCAGCCCCCGCCGAAATGTTAACAAGGAGGGAGCAGTTCTCAGTTCTAAGGGGAGGGTATTCCAAAGTTGGGAGGCCACCACCGAGAAGGCCCTCTTCCTGGCCACCACCCCTCTCACTTCTCCTGGTGGCGGCACAGTCAAAAGGGCCCCTCCAGATGATCTAAGAGTACGGGTTGGATTGTATGGAAGGAGGTGGTCCCTCAAATACCCTGGACCCGAGCCGTAAAGGGTATGTATTTATTTAAAACATTTATTTAAAACAGGTATGTATTTATTTAAAACATTGATGCCTTGCCTTACCCCTTGCCGGTGTTAGGCCTTCCATTTTATGTTATGATTTAAGCCACTGTCTCACATTATGCATGCCCATCAGCAATCTTCGGTGTGTCTCTCAGAGGTGGGGGAGCTGCCTGCATGCCCACTGGGCAGTTCCCGTGAGGCGCAAGGGACTCAGAACAAAGACTTTTGGCCGCAGTCCTTGGTTGATGTTATGAGAACGGGGCGATAAGATGCTGTCCATTTTAAAGCCCCAAATTATGTTTATGTTTTATGTGTACCAATTATGCTAGGTATCCTCCACCCAGGGGACGTGGTGGCGCAGTGAGTTAATCCACTGTTGCTAGGCTTTCGACCGCAAGGTTGGGTGTTCGAGATTGCGTGACGGAGTGAGCTCCCGTTGCTTGTCCCAGCTCCTGCCAACCTAGCAGTTCGAAAGCACCTAAAATGCAAGTAGATAAATAGGGACCACTTCGGTGGGAAGGGAATAGCGTTCCGTGCACTACAGTGTAGAGTCATGCTGGCCACATGATCAGACAAAAACGCCGGCTCTACAGGCTTTGAAACGGAGATGAGCACCGCCCCCTACAGTCGGCCACAACTAGACCATTCAGTTGTGGGGAAACCTTTACCTTTACCCTCCACCCTACTGAGGGAACATCTCCTGTCAATCCCCTTATCGGCATATGTCCATCCCGTTATCTTTGGCTGATAAGATGTCCCTTATCTGTCGCAGGTGCATAGCAAGAGGTCTCCTAATGATGGGAACATCTCCCACTTGTTGAGATGACAGGTCTTTTAATGACGTGACCCAAGTAGTAATTTGTCATATATCATTGCACTGTCAAATACTTTGTTTTTGCCAATTAGCACTGATTTTCTGATAAGCGAGCACCTAGCCAATATAAGCTTGCCGTAACTTAGATTAAGGTGTGACGTGACTTCAGACGCCAGTATGCTGCAGTGCCACTCCAAGCCACCTGATAAAACTTAATAAGTTTTGCTGATATGAGCTTTGTTTTAGACTTAGGAGAAATAAAATGCCTTTGCATCCTGACTCTGGACTGAGCATATTCCTTCCTCTGATATCCTAAAACAACCCCCGGCCTGTGGCTCGAGCTGCCCGGCTGGAACACCCCTGATCACTAGGGCACTGAAGGCAGTTTACAGGAGTCATAACATCACAATAAACGCAGTGATGTCATGCACCCACTACGCACCACTACGCGAGTACCGGTTTCTAGAAGTTGAGCTGGCCTAAATCGTTATTTGTTTGGCATTTGGACAAGTGCCAATCAAAAGTGAGTACCGGTTTCTAAATCATTTGGTTGACACCACTGAATAAACGTACTATGAAAGATAAAGGACCAGAAATAAAATCAGAGTTAATAAAAACACTAGGCTTCCACCATAAAAATACAAAAAAAAAAAAAGAACTAAGAAAAGCTAAATGAAGAGGAAAGCTTTCAGCCCCCTCTAAAAACCTCACAGAGAAGGTATTGTTCTTAACACAGCTGCGAGGAATCCAATGTCAGTAGCGTAACTCCAAAGGAGGTGTAAGGTAGGTATTGCAGGCCCTGCAATGTGCCACGTACAGTACATTGCACTTCCCACTTGCCATCAGAGCCATTCCAGGCAGTGTTGGTAATGTGCATGCTCCTGGCATGAAAATGGCTTCAAATCATGGATGTTTTCACCTGTGTGATGATAACATTTGATTGTACGGTGGGTAAATTCTCTCTGCTAGTGAATGAAGAGAAGTTATGGTACTGAGCCCTCCGTTAGCAAGTATGCTATGCATTTGAGAATATGAAGCAATCAGATACAACTTGAGAGGGATGCTATCTAGACATGGAAATCTATCTGTCAGAAGGGGCAGATGAATGCTTGAATATGAAATTGCTGAATGATGCTATGAAAAGAAAGCAAATGCTCTTCCTGCAGTTTTGAATGGTGGGGATTCGTTTAATATGATGGCACCGATAATGTCATTCTGCATTGCCCTTATGCGAACACAGCTCATCTCACATGCTATTCTGGTCCTTATGGCTCAAATAGGATATTGGATATGGGGGGGGGATGGCAGAGAAATACTATGAAAAGGCAAGAAAATACCACTGTGACAGGAGATTTTTTGAAATATGGAGAAGCTTGAAAAAATTCCGGGTGTAACAGGTGGTGAGAAAGGTGGACACAAGGTTTTTATTGCTAGGGAGGTCTGCCCCCTGCAGTGTTTGTCGTCAGGCCGCAAGGTGTATGCATGCCAAGTTTCGTGCCAATCGGTCCAGGCATTCCAGCAGGGCATGGCGGACCTTTTGTTTCGCACCCCTTCTTGCCCCCACGTTGAGGGGGGGCTGAACCCAGACTCCAACGGTGTCGGGAGCGTCGCCGCTCATCTTGGTGACCCCGGAAACTGTGGATTTGACACAGTTTTCGGCCGTTTTTGACCGTTTTCACATGGGGACCCCTGCGTACCCCCACCCCTGGGGGTGCTAGGGGGGCCTGACCCCCGCAGTGTTTGTTGCCAGGCCGCAAGGTGTATGCGTGCCAAGTTTCGTGCCGATCGCTCCAGGCGTTGCGGAGCCTATGTGAAACATACATACATACAAACCCACGCTCTTCTTTATATATATAGATTTTTTTATATTGTGGTTAGTTTATACAGTGCTTCCCAAGTGGATAGAATTTCCATGCACTGGGATGCCAGAGTGAGGTTGAACTATGAACATAGCAAATGAACATACTGAGGCACAAGCCTAATCCGAATTGCGCCCATGGGCCGGCACTATGCTAGCAGCAGCCCAAGGGCACAGTCACTGTGCATGTGCAGAAGCTCAAGATTCACTCTCATGCCGGCATTGCATGTGGGGTGAACCAGGCTCAGCATTCCAAGTAAGAACATAAGAACATAAGAACATAAGAAGATCCCTGCTGGATCAGGCTAAGGCCCATCTAGTCCAGCTTCCTGTATCTCACAGCGGCCCACCAGGTGCCCCAGGGAGGCATGAGACAACAAGATGTTGCCACTCCCTTGCACCCGGTACCAGTAGCCCACCACCTTTGTAAGGAGGTTGCACAATCCATCATTTTCTATAGCCCACAATGGACCTTTCCTCCAGAAATCCGTCCAATCCCCTCTTAAAGGCATCAAGACCAGATGCCATCACCACCTCCTGTGGCAACACTTCCCACCTTCCCACACTTCCCACCTTCCACCTGCCTGGTTTGCCCCCTGTCTGCCTCCATTCTGCCCTCCTGCCACCTCTCCCACCTCACCCACATAGGTGAGAGGGGAATCATCCAGTGGCAGGGGTAAGAAGATGCAAGCCTTCCTGCTGGCACTCCCAAAAGAGGGCAAACTCGTGCTTGCGGGGTGCCTTTTGCTTTACGGCAGTCAGTACTGTTGCAAGAGGCTCGCTGCCATTGGTTGGCAAAGGAAGGTTTGGGCCATCACTCAGTGGTCCCATCGTATCTGTGGTTTTTTTTTTTAACTGCATTGTGGGCTTCCCCCTAACTGTTCTTTCTTTGAGCTCTTTGAGTCAATTTTAGGATGCATAAAAACAGGGGTCGGGAAGCAGAATAGGAGTTCTTGCAGTGGAAGGTCCAGATAGATTGAGCCCTGGATACGCTGTGTTGTTGTTTTTTAAATTAATTGGTCCAGCTGGTAAAAATACAGTGAGGATTTGATGAGGAAAGTGCAGGGGCTGGCATGTCTGCTAAACTCCTGCAAAAGTTCAGAACTTCAAAACTCTTTTGAATTGCCCATTAGAACAGTGAATGCTGTGCTTGATAAGAGCTACATAGATGTATTTCTCTGCTGCATTTTGATAATTCCCCACGAGGTGACATTCTGGGTTTAGTCCATACTCTCTTCCCCTTTTTACTCACTAACAGGGCTTTATTACTGGCAGCTTGTAATATAAAGTACTGATGGCAAATACATGCTTCTAACCTTTTAAGAGCACTTTATATTCCGAGTCATAAAGACTCGAGTCTGTATGTTAATTGCCCAGTCATATGGAAACTGGGTTACCTTCTGGCCTTTGGCATATTCCAAGTTCATTAATCTCTTTTCCTTGTCTTTCCCTTTTGCCTTCCTTTTATTGAGAATCTCTAAATGTATTGAAGATTATAAAAATGCTGGCGGACGAGCGGGCTGTTATGATAAATTGAGAGGGGCATCTTTGGAAATGGGTTGATCACTTTTATGAGGCCTATTGATGACACGAAATGAACTGCCTAGGTAGGGTTGTCAAGTAATTGACTTGACTATTGATTTTGGCGGGCAAAGGTGCGCCACAATGAAATGCTTACCTTATTTTCAGGACTCAAACATTAGGCCCTGAATTGAATAGGAAATTGAGGCCCCAATCCCCAATTGGCCCCAATCCCCAATTGAGGCCCCTGCCACCAGTGCTGATGTAGCCTCACCCAAAAAGGCATGTGCTGCATTTAATGGTGCAGAGAGCTGAGGGCAAGTGGGAATAAAGTAAAAACATATTTTTCTTACCTTGTGGGTCTTTTTGGACATATGCCATCTATTTTAAAAAGAGGGGATAAGATCTGACGTGCACCATTGCTACTGGATCCATCCCCTCTCCCCTCCTCCCTGCCTCTGGTTCTTCCCATGGAATGTCCTGATCCACCCCTTAACCATGGTCCACTCCCACCACTGACTTACCAGCACCGAAGGGTCCAGGAAGGCTCCTGCTGCAAGTCTGGCACGACTCACCATTTCCGGCAGCAGTCCATGAGTTCCAGCAGTGCAGCCTGACTGCTGGATTGGGCTCTGCCTAATCTCCATATTGGGCATGATTGGATACATCAATCACTCCTGCTACTATACAGTGTTCAGGGCAGACTTCCCACTGTACCTCTCTTAGCTCTGGATTTGCCTCCTTCCAGTGTGTGTTCAAATAGTTAAAAATTAAGAAGAGCCTTGCTGGATCATGACTCACCATAGGTTGGAGAAGAGCATTATAATGCAGGCTGGTATAATGCAGGGCAATTATAATGCCCTGGTATCCGCTGGGGTTCCATTCCAGACCCCACTGTGGATACCTGAAACCGTGTATACTGGTGATGCCTTTTTAAAGATAAGGGAACAACAGTGGTTTTGCTGCAACAAGGTTAAAAAAAAGATTTGTTTAGTGTTCCCCTTTCTTTTTAATAGGCGTCCTTGTATCCATGGATAACTGAAACCATGGATATTGAACCAATGGACAGCAGAGCATGCCTGTATTAGCAGCTTTGTTTTCATTTGCTTTCTTACTGATCCCTAGGAAAGAAAGGGCCCTTGATTAATGGAATTTGCTGCTCACAGAGGCTTTTTGACACCTTGGACATGCGTGACTTTGCACATTGCTACACCATGACATCACTAAAAGGGAGGGGAGCGCACGAGTGATTTCTCTCCAGCCACCTCTGCAGGTGCCCCCCAAGAGCTGGCACATTCGCTCACTTTCTGACTCAGACAGTGAGAGGAATGCACTGGCTCCTACAGCAGTGGCTGGGGTGATTGTGCCCCAGCTGTGGCTTAGAGGGCGTGTGCACACCAATTGCTTCCCCAGTCAGGGAAGCAATTAGACAGCAGAGGCTTGTGCCCCCAAACGGCGCCCATGGCAGGTGTTATAGAGCACTGCAGGACAGATACGTCACTGACTGGTTAGTAGACGATGGAAAAATGATCTTGACCCTAGAAAATAACATTGCTGGACCCAGATTTCAACCATCACTGCAAACGCTGGATCAAAGCTAACCCTGCTTAGCACTGATGTCAATATAGGAGTGACAAGGCAGTGTCATGCCCACCTGTGACCCTCTCCCACTCAATGAGCTGGCCTGCCCAGGCTAGCATCTGAATCCAGATCCCATCTGCACCCAAATCCCGTGCCCATTGTCTGGCGCAGGCCTCTAAAGAAGGCGTGAACATGCTTTACGGCATATTCCCAACACTCCTGGGCCAGTCTAGGGGCCCTGCACCAGTGTAACAGAACATTAGAACTGCACTCTTTATCCCACAAGCTTCTGATTACAAGGTTAACATATCCTCCGATTAAAATAAAATGGTTTCTGGAAATCTAATGGGTTTCCGGTCTAAGCATATTAGGGGAGAGTGAAAGGAGAAAGTAAAATTAACTTTATTTTGTCTACCAACATGGAAGCAAACTGTGTCATAAAATATTAGCATCTAATTCTCCCCTTGTCAACTACTCATCAGCTACTTGTCAGGTGCGACAGTAGCACCTCATCAGCTACTAAGCTGGTTCTGGTGTAGACCTACATCATCGCATAATCTATCTACCACAGGGTGGAAGTTAACTACACAAAGCTATATATCGTTAACTATATAAAGCCAGTGGACTATTCCATGCGGCGACCACTTTTCAGGTGTGATTTATTTCCCTAATAAAACACAGCTACAGTTTTCTATTCACTCCCTGCAAGATATAAATAACGCAAACTGTTCAAAGGGGGGGGGGATAAAATGGAGAAAATGCAGAAAATGACTTTGACCTTATCGGTCTAAGGTCCATAGGGTGTGCATTTCAATCTGCAGCCAGATGAATTGGCTCAACATCCCCAGGGGAAACCCGTGGAATACTTTATCACTGCTAGCAAATAGGAGTTGCTCGCTCGGTTTCATTTTAGCTAAATAGTTTGTTCGGATTACTAAGCATTGCATTATCTGACCCACTGGATTTTGTTTTTCTGGTACCTATCCCCCCCCCACCCTAATAGACAGCTGTTGCTAGTTGGCATATTTATTTTTTTAACTATGGCTATAAGTGAGGTTTGCAGCTCTCTCCCCTGTTTTTCTGTGGATCTCTTTGGACAATACTTCATCCATCCATCTCTGCACTTTTATATTGCAGGCAGCCTGGACCACATTAACCCATGGATAGGGCCCAGGACTTTCAGGTATTTTGGGCCCCCTCCAAAACTCTTCAGGAAAAGGAGAGCCTGCTCCTAACCCTTCTTACTACCCCTTGTTCATGTTTCTCTCTGCTCCTCCCCTGTTTCCCTCCAACTCACAATCTCATGCCGCTGGTCCAACTGGCAATGAAGAGGAGTGACGTCTTAACATCCCCTTAATTTTTTTCCCCTGGGAACTTCTGTGGAATATCTCCGGATGCTAAGAGGGATGTGATGTCCTAACACAAGAAAGGCTTCTATGTTGGCGAGACTGAACATACTTCTGCCAGCCGCTCATCAAGGGAGATTTTCTATTGTTCCCCGTAATAATAGATTTGTCCATTTTGTTCACCTGAGCCGGACACCTTAGTTCACATTCTTTTCCGCTGCCCTGTTCACGATAATTTATGAGATAATTCACAATAATTTTACTTGAACCATTCCTTCTTCCCTCCTTGTTTCCATTTCCGATCCCCTTCCTATTCTTTTAAGCAACTATCCGGTATTTACTACTATTCAGTAGCTGAATTTTATTATCAGTTGCAAGGCTAAACCTCATGGTTAACCCTCTTAATCGTTGATTTCTCCATATGTTTTTTCACTGTACCTCCCTCTTGTACATGTGTAATGCCAATAAAGGTTTCTCTACAAACAACTGGCAATGCAGGGAACCCGGCAGGGGGTGTCTCAGTGTTGCGTCACCGGCCTCCAAGAGCCAGGTTGGTGGGCAGCTGAGTGCACAGGCGCTGCTAAGCCCTGGTGCACTGAACACACCCAGCCCTGCAACATCCAGTCCACCCACCCCTGGAAGCAGGGCCGAGCATCCAGCTGCACAGGCACCCCTCAGCCCGGGCTTGCTGACTGCCCTGGGTCCTGCAGGCCAGGCTGGGCCAGGCCCTCTTGGGAGCTCCGTTTTTCCATGGCTATTCCATCTATTCTAATTTCTGGAAAATACCTTTCATACCAAAATATGGTGTTTTGTGTTTTTATTCAAATACTTAAACCCCCAAAAGGTTGGGGGGGGCGGGGTGGGGGGCTGGGAGGCGCGCCGTCCGGGGGAGGGGGGCAGAGATGGGATGTGACCATTAGGTTGCTTGCAAGCCTCTGGCCCCAGGCAACGCAGCCCTGATCTGGGCAGAGCGGCTTCCTAAATAGCAGGTGCCGATCCGAGGAACCCATAAGGGAGACAGGAGATCCCCTGGGGCAAGGGCGCAAACACAATCCTGTCATGTTATATAAAGGTAAAGGTTTCCCCACGACCGAATGGTCTAGTCATGACCGACTGTAGGGGGCGGTGCTTATCTCCGTTTCAAAGCCTGTAGAGCCGGCGTTTTTGTCCGATCATGTGGCCAGCATGACTCTACGCCGTAGCGCACGGAACGCCGTTCCCTTCCCACCGAAGTGGTCCCTATTTATCTACTTGCATTCTAGGTGCTTTCGAACTGCTAGGTTGGCAGGAGCTGGGACAACAAGCAACGGGAGCTCACTCCGTCACGCAGTCTCGAACTCCCAACCTTGCGGTCAAAAGCCCAGCAACAGCGGATTAACTCGCTGCGCCACCACGTCCCACGTCATGTTATATACAAGGGCGAAAAATAATACTGTCACATTATATACCATCTGATGCACAATTTAATGCAGAATGCAATTAAATAAACTGGAATGCAATCGCTTCATTCTAACAAATGTTATGGCCATAAAACTGAAAACTGTCATGTAAAAATCATTGGCTTGGATAAACTGAAGGTAAGTTTTAAAGTGGACAAAAAAAAAAAGGAGGAACCATGCACACCACCCTGAGCTCCTTGTAAGAAGGATACTATAAAAATTTGAAGAAGAAGGAATGAATGAGTGAATGAATGAATTTGTCATTTAAAAACAGTTTTCACTTCAACAGTAGAGGGACAGCTGAAAATTGTTGTGATAAAATGTATGGTCTAATCCTATGGGTCACTAGCACCAATGCAGCACAAGCGTGCCATAAAGGATGCTTGCAATGACTCCAGAGTAGGCAGCACTTGCAGGAAGGCCTGCACCATCCCGCCAGAGCTGAATCTGGAGCTGCTGTTGCTGGTGAGTATAGCACCAAGTGGTGCAGGAATGGAGGAGAGTGAAATGGAGGTGAGGAGGGGTGTAATAGGGTAGGGGAGGGCAGAATGGGGGTGGATCAGGCCCGGGACAGGGTTGGGGTTGGCATCCCCATATCCAAGCCCTGTTCCCAGTCTGAAAGCCCTAGATAAGCTTCTCAAACCTATGCCAGCAATTTCTGGCATAGATCCAAGTAGCCCCATTGGGCAGGCTGGAGTTCAGCATGGAGTTGAACCTCCATGTATGAAAAGACCTTCAACCTGCTCACTTCCAGCACTAGATACGGTGTGGACCAAACAGCACCTCTGTACCAGGGTTAGATAGGATTGGGCTATCCAAATACTGTATATATCTTGAGTAGACTGAATTCTAGGATGAGGCATTGGGGTATAAAATGGTTTCCTGCCTTTGAGAGATCCTGGATGACAGTCCAGCCTGTTGAGGAAGACATGTGAAAATAAGAGTCTGCTTTCCTGCAAATACAGCAGAAGCAAAAATTGGAGCAGGCGTAATAGTAGTGGTATCGAATTGTGCTTAGAAAGACTGCCAGAAGTTACACAATGCAATTTGCTGCATGAAATGGTGTTAAATTGATGCTTTTATAGTTTTCTCAATTTTCACATACAGTCCTTCTTACTGTTTTAGCGATGAGAAAAGGTGAAGGTCTTCACTACAATTGCCCGTTTTTCATGTGTGAGCAAAGACGGCGCATGCTATACACCATTGACTTGGACACTGGGTTTGCCGTGGTTCTCTCTTCCACTGATCACATCTCCAGTGGATTTATTTTGGTTGGAGGATGGGAAAGGAGGGCTTTGTTGCTGGAACGAGTGCATCCGGAATGGGAAATATGTATTAGAAATAAATATTGCCAGAAGTCAACTATACACATACAGTACTTCATACCATCTTTGCTGAAGGCTGCACATTTACATTACAGTAAATTCTGTGTGCCTGAAGACTGAATAGAAGAGCTTAGGATATTGGTTCCCAATTTGGGGGTCACAAGCAGTTTCCAGGGGGTTGCAGAGAAGTTGGTGCAACCATCGTGAAAAGCCTTGAGCTATTTTGCCAGCGCAGTCTTGAGAACCTCCGTGTCAGGCCGCACAGCCCAACACAGGGGATAAGATATGGCTGTAGAGGCCACTGCTGATCCCACCCCCTGCCCGGGCCTGCTCTGTCCCTCCCCCCATTGTTCTGCCCTCACCGCACCCTCCCAATGCCCCCCAAAAGCACACCACCACCCGTAGTAGCATTTATGGCTGGGCGGCTCCATGCCAGGTTCTCCTGATGCTGACCAAGTGGCAGAGGTATGCTCCAGTGGTATGCAGCCAGTTCTCACCTATTCTGCAGAACCGGTTGCTAATTTTAGGTTGGGAGAGGGAAGAAAGGCAGCAGCCACCCTGAAGGCCACCCTGAAGGACATAGAACCGGTTGTTAATTTATTTGAATCCCACCACTGGTATGTTCATACCACTGGCACTAGAACTGCCTTACGGCACTTTTGCAACAGCAGCATGACTGAAAAATGAGGACAGGATTGGGCCCTTAGAGACAAAGTATTCAGAATATTCTAAAAAGGATTTGGAGTTCTCTTAATTTGCAAAAGGTGTGATTTATTTTTTTAAAAAACAATGTATTCACTTCCTGTTCAATGTCATCACTCTGGCGCTGCCAGAACAATGATGTCACTTCCTGTTTCTTGCTTAATGGCATCACTTCTTGCTTAATGACATCACTTCCAGCCCTAGGACCTGGGGGGTTCCAACAGGTTTTCATACTCAAAAAAAGGGATCTTTGTGTAAAAAAGGTTGGCAACCACTGGCTTAGGAAGACACTGCAGAATTTCAAACCAAGACTGATGCACATCATGGATTAAGACTCTTTTTACACAATTACTGCAAGGATATACATTTTGATTAAATAAGATGCCATGAGAGAGAGAGAGAGAGAGAGCGCTCATTATTTCTTTGAATTAATTTGAAGGACAAAATAGCATTACCATAATAATGGCTACAACTAAACAAACACTGGGATACCTTGCTTTCTAAGAAGGACAGCATTTCAAGGTCGGTATTCTTTTTTTAAAAAAAAAAAGATTATTGTTGGACATAAAATGTGATGACAGCACAATCATATATAGAATTTTCCTGCACACAGTGAAACTGTTTAATTTCTATTGGCTTCCATGAGATTTCAGCAGCCTATGACTGCAGTCCTATATACCTGGGAAGTAAGTCCCACTGAAATACAGTCAACCTTCTTTTGAGTAGACACATGCTGTAAGACTGCACAGGAGTGCAGATGTTAATAGTGGATGCTCAAAAAACATTGGTACACCGTGGCTCATCTAGTTTCTCCAGTCAGTAGAAAGCTTTGGAGCCACCTCCTGTGCTACAGCATCTGTTTACTTACATACTTCAGGCAGCATCATTTGTAAGGTTGGTTTGTTTAAAGAAATACTGGGCTCCAGCACAATAGCTGGGTGTCCATTCTTAGCTGGCTTCTCCAAGCAGAGGAAACACCAGATAGCCCGTTTGCCTCAAGGCAGGTAAAAAACCAGATTACCATCCGAAGTCTTTATGGCACCATATGGTCAGGAATTGGGTTGGTCGTGTGAATGTGTGTGGATCCACTGGTGAATGTGAAGGGGCGTGATATTCTCACAAGCCTATGCGAGTGTGAAGGACTTCCTATTAGTGCAGTTCCTTTGGTCCGGTTCCAATGGTTCGGCCGAGGTCACGAACGGAAGGTGCGCTGTATGGATGATGTCTGTTTTCCTACTGTGTGAACCAGAGGCCCTTACCCTATTTGTTTTCTGTCTGTCTTGGAACATGTACATTGTGTTTGTTCATGGATGAAGGGAAAAATAAAAGCAAAATAAATGGCTCAAAGGTGCATAGATATCCTTGCAATGCATGTTAGGTAACGTTCAGGCAGAATCCAAAAAAAA
>JAJKFI010000037.1:11469778-11545344 GCA_029204185.1 Lerista edwardsae
CCTCAGGAAGTTAGTCGTGAGACTCCGAGACAGCCCTCTGCGCAGATAGAATAAAATACTGATAAAACCTACCTCCGGCTATCCTTAGTTTGATGTAATTTGGCCTTCATGTTTCAGCTACAGCATCTGTTTACTTACATACTTCAGGCAGCATCATTTGTAAGGTTGGTTTGTTTAAAGAAATACTGGGCTCCAGCACAATAGCTGGGTGTCCATTCTTAGCTGGCTTCTCCCACCACCACGTGAGGCAGCTGATGCCCAATTGGGCTCCTGGCCAGGGGGGCGGCACCCATTGCTTACCTGGGGGCTATGGACAGCCTAGGTTGCAGTTCTCCTTCACTGACCTGAAGGATGCAGATCCCCACCCGCCCTCCCCTTTCTACAGTCTGGGCCTTGCTGGTTGCCATATTTGGAGCCAGGTACGAATTTTTCTATCAGCCTGATTGGCCCTTGGCGGGCAGTTTTTTCGCCTACCTCAGGCTGCAGTTGGGTTAGGATGTTCTTTTCTTCTTGGCTAACAATGGTCGCTTTGTTGCAGGTTGGTGAAGGCGTGAAGTAGGGTTTCTTGGTGTGCATCCGGAGGTCAGCTAAGGCACACCGTTACCCATCAACAACCCCGCAGTTGCTCGCCAGTGTGTGGAGTTGGCCAGGAGCTGCCTAGCCTCAAGCCTTGGCCTACTTCAGATGCCCTCCGGTTGGGGCAGGCCTACGGGGGTTGACCATGACAGGTTGCGCCTCAAGGGGCTGGCCTTGAGTCAGGATGCTTGGCCCGCCAAGGGACAGGCCAATGACTGACCCCACTTTCAGCAAGTGCCTCGTCACACCCTTTCTGCCTTAACTTAACAGCTGCTTGTCTCTGGCTTCTCTTTCTCTGCACCTTGGTGCAATAAGATGGCCGGTTCATCCATATTTACTCTGTCCCACGTGGTTCTTTGGGGGATAGGATGCACAGCTAAAAATTAGCCGAAAGATTTAAAGTGTTAATCTTAGTTCTCCACACTTCCCAAGGGACCCAAAAAACTGAAAATTGTCTTATTTTCTCAAGGCATTACTGGCTGGGTGCCTGCTAGGGTTGCCAACTAACCAGAAAATAACTGGCTTGCCAGCTCCTGTGCCTTTAACAATGGCTTGATCTGCAGAAGTTAGTAGGCTGACGCTGCAATCTGATACACACTTTCCTGGGAGTTCATTCCATTGAACACAATGGGACTTACTTCTGAGTTGACATGCATAGGATTGTGCTGTGAATATATTAGAACATAGTTCTGTGTAGACAACCATAGGATTGTTCTGTAAGTATCTGTGTCATGGAAATGCATTTTTTTTAAAAAAAAAAAATCACATTTTAACCACAGAAACTTCCCGATCAGGCTGCTTTCAAAGGATGATGAAATGCTGGCAACCCTGGCTGTTTGTAAATGAACCTAACAAACTACACCAGTTTAAGTGGTTCCTGGATATCACAGAAACAGTGCAGGATCCAAAAACAAAATTACGACTGCTGCCTTGGTTTGGCTTAACATACAAAGTGTATCCAGCTGTGAAATTCAAATTAAATTCCAGTTCCAAAGCCCTCTTTCCCTGCTTAAATTGCAAACTGTCTCCATCTCAATCAACCCTGGTTCATATCTTCTAGAAAAACTGGGTAAATGAATACCTCAAAGTGGATTTTAAGAGCACGGCAAATTTTCAGGCAGATCTGGTCTTTGCTAAAATCAAGCATGTTTCTGAAAATCCAGTTCCTCATGCATATTTTCACAGTCTTTGAAAAGGATGGAGCAGGAAATTGATCCTAATTTAGTCCCTTCAGTGATTTAACGTGTCTGTCTTTAAAAGTTCTTATCTGAAAACTTAGGAAATCAACTTTTAAAGCTTTGATGAAACAAATTGTAATGCTACCATTTCAGAAATCAAACTATTGTGTAATACTTGTCAGGTTTGTTTGGCATAGCACAGATTATTTTAATATTTATACATGTATACATTGTATATCATTTTAAAGAAAGCTCATTTTCTCCAGTGTCAAGTTGATTTAAAACTATTTTTTTTATTATTGAGAGTATTTATATTATGTTTTTCAGGAAAAGATAGTTCACAACATTTTCAACAAAGAGGTTGTTCTGCCAAATTCCCTGCTGGGCCACCCCAAGGGCCCAAATGCCCACACTAGGCTAACTAGTTTCCCCTCCAGAGCGGCCTCAGAGATAGGCAAGAGGGAGGGAGTTCAGTCAACCACTGGGCCTCCTCCCTTCCAGCAGCTTTGCCTGGGATCACCGGCTGGCCAGCTTCCTCCAGACTGCCCTCATCACTGGCTTAGCTCCGAACTACTCTACATCTAGCACCAACAAACCCCACCACCAAACAATAGGCAGTCAGCTTGCCTAAGCCACAACTGCCTCTTCCACTTGGTGGCTCCAGGGGCGTGGCAGGCATACAACAATTCCCAATGGTCCCCAAACAACCTTACCTTAGCCAGTTCCTCAGTCCTTCAGGCAGGCAGTCCAGCAATCCGTCCATCCAGCACTCCATCCGTTCAATGCCTACCTGGTGCCCTCCTCCAGCACCTTCCCAGGGTCCTTTTCTCCAGCTCCTGCCTGCAGCTTTATACTGAGGCCAGCCAATCAGTTGGGAGGCTTTACCATCAGCCACACCCATCTGCACCTGTGTTGGCCTCCCTTCATAGCCAGGGGCCTCATCAGCCTACAGCTGTGCTTCCCAGGCTTGCAAAGACCTTGGGGGTTAACCCTATAATCCCTGTCTTATCTGGGACAAGGGGCCATTGCTGATACCATTCCCTATCTCCTCGGGGTATCTCCTGCCTTTTCCAATACAGAGGTATTGGAATTTGGAGAAGCAAATGGGATAATTTCATTTCATTCTCACAATATTTCTTCTATTCCATGCACTTACTATATAGTCTGAACTATTTACCAGTGTTCCCAGGAATATACTCAGGAGTGGGGGATTGTGGCTTATTCATCTGCCAATATGTGTGTGTTCATGTGCTTAGAGCACCCATACATAGGAGTGCCAGGATGAATTTGCCAATGTGATTCTTTTCCACTCCACACATTCATTTGAACATGTCTAACAGATTCTTATGGCACCAACACTTTATGCCTAGATATATTCTTATATTAATAAATAAAATAAGTACTCATTTAATCAAGATTAAGAACACAATCCTAACCTGGAGTTAGGCCGGCATAGTTAGGCCAACAAAGTTTGGCTGGCACAAGGGCCACCGAAAAGTGCATTTGGATTACATTTGGAGTCAGGGAGGATGGTGCACATCTGTATGCTGGCCTCTCTGACTCCAAGAGTGATCCAAACATATTTTACAGTGTCCCTTGTGCCAACCAAACTTTGCTGGCCTAACTGTGCTGACCTAACTCTAGGTTAGGATTGTGCCCTAAGAATATTTATACACCACTTTTCAATAAAGTAGTTCACAAAGCTGTTTACATAGAAATAATAGTTTCCTGTCTCCAAAAGGTTCACACACACAAAAAGAGAAATACAGAAGAGACACCGGCCGCAGCCACTGGAAAAGATGCCAGGCTGAGGTGAAAAGCTGGTGCAGGTCTGAGTTGACCCATAACAGCTGCTGAGGCTTACCCAGGTGTCATCTCCATCGGCCCCGGGGGGCGATATCCCCCTGGGCGGCAGGGGTCGGTATCGGGGTGAGGGTCTGGCGCAGCTCCCTTTGACGCAAAAGGAACCTCTCGACACTGGATCTGGGTTTACAGAGGCAGTTTAATCGCGCCAAGTTTTTAGCATTCATGAGGCCCTGTTAACTTCACAGGGCCGAAGAAGCTTACAGTGATCGCCACCAAGGCCAGTCGTGTCTGCCTTTCTTTCGGGGTTCCCTCCGCACGCAGCTCCCACGTCTGGTGGTCTTGCCTGGATGGTCCGGATTGCCTCTGGTCTCTGGACCGGACCACAGAGGGGGCCTTCCCTGGCGTCCCCCAATACTACTGCAGGCCAGACCCCAGTTTCCCCCCTCTGGCCTCCAGCTTGCTGCCAAGGGGATACCCCCGGGTATTCCTCCTGCCCTTGTCAAGTATGGGCTGAAAAGCCCGTCCAGGTAAGGAGGTTGCGAACCTCCCTGAGACGTCCTGCTCCGCCGCCAGCCAGCCCACGACTGCCCTCTTGGGCTGAGCTGGGCCTCCTTTTAAAGCCCAGGCTCCTCCTCCTAGCTCCGCCTCTTCCTTCCAGTGGTTTTCCTGGTCTCCCTCCAAGGTTTCCCCTTGCACTGGTGTAAGGCCAGGGGTTGGCTCCTGTACCTGCCCTATCTGCCAGAAGCCTGGATAGGTCTGTTGTTTCCCTCGGGCTGAGGTTCCCCAGCCCTCTGAGGTGGGCGGGTCTGGCACCTGGCTCCCTTTCAGGACGAAAGCGTCCCCCATTGTTACTCCGGGTACGCTCCCCTTGCTGCAGCTCTCCTGGTCCTGGCCGGGGTGACACCAGGGAAAAGGCACAAATGTTCCCTCACCCTGAGGCAGAAGTTCTCACACTGGGGTGTTATAACACCCCAGACAGAGAATCTCTGATCCTGTCCCCTTAAGAGGCAGGGAAAAGGCAGCAGCACAATTGCCAGAATCGCTCTGCTGCCTGGGGCAGAAGGGGCTTTGATCGCCTTACCAGTTGAAGTGCTGACCTCCTGAGAATGTGGGAAGATACCACAGACACCCTCGCAAGGCTTCTCAAAGTCCTGGAAACTTAATCAGAAATGACCATGACCCACTTCCAGTTTCACAATAAAAAACTGGAAGTGAGTCGCACTCTTCTTTTTCCTGAAGTTTCCAAGGTTGGGGAGCCATACGGAGGTGTCCCCGGGGCTCCCCATACCTCCAGGAGGACAATCAATCAATCTCTAGTATTTATATACCGCTTTTCAACACAAAGTTCACAAAGCGGTTTACAGGCAAATAGTAACATTAAAGTTAAATGGCTCCCTGTCCCAAAAGGGCCCACAATCTAGAAGAATGGAGAACACCACCAGCAACAGCCACGAGAAAGACACTGTGCTGGGGTGAAGAGGGACAATTGCTCTCCCCCTGCTAAATATGAGAGGACACCACAACAGGAGGAGATTGAAGTCACTGTTGCCCCAGGCAAGAAGCATGATTCTGGGGATCACGTTGCTGTCTTCTTTCCTCCCCTGCACACACTTGCAGCAGGTCAAACTCTCCTGGAGAGTTCGAAAAACACTGCCCTGAAATAAAAAGATCTCCAGCAGCCCAAGTTTCCTCACAGGATGCAGCAGAGGCCGCACCATCTTTGCTGCATCGCTGTGTGGCAGTTTAGGTAGGATTGGGCTGTTAAGTTTCAAGAGTACTACAGTCCTGGACACTAGGAGACATTTCTGACTACCATCTCTGTTAGCCTGGAGTGACTGAGGGAAAATACTATTCTGTTTTCCTTGTTCCATCACTGCCACAGTGTGAAGAGGTAAAAAAATAACAGCATAGATTCTCTGTCAGGATTAAAGGTGTCACCCTGGCAAAAAAAAAAAAAAAAAATCACACAATACTCCTCTGGAGCTAGTGGCTTCAAGCTGTTGTTTAGTCAGATCTTAGTTTCAACTTCTACATTTCATTATTGTAGTCCTGTGGTTGCTGTTAGGCAGTATTTAAAGATTCTTATAACATGTCTAGCAGTTATCACTTTTGGGAGATATTCCCTAGCTGACAATTCATACAACTTATTCGCCTCTCGTATGATTTTTCTCTCTCCACATATTGGTATACATTAGCACAACTAAAGTTGCCAAGAGGAAGTAGCAATTAGCCAATTTTCATTGCAGAGCAGATGTTCCAAGAATTCAACCTCCTGCTGAAGGGGTTAGTTTTCAGAAAGGGCATCTGTTGTGTTGCAATTGTTGTTAGCACCAACAAAAAAAGAAACTTTTTAAAAAAAAGTTTGGCAGTTTATGCCTTCAGGACAGTTAGAATATTACTTCAGCAAGGATTGTACAGGTGCTGCCCAGTGCATTGTGTACATTCAAGAGCTTTTCTGACAGAACACTTGGGATCATCAAGGTCTAGCTATACATCAGCTTGTACACACAAGAGCAACCCACAAAATAAAGGATAGATCTAGTCAAGCAACCAATAAATTAAGAATCCAGGATCCCCATGCTATGAAAGAAACATGGAAAGAAAGCAGGCCCTACCACCTTAGTAAAGTTGCATAAATCTATTCATACCCATAGAAAAGCTGCCAAAAATAAGTTGACAAGCACCATCTTTCTTAATGTACAAAAATACAAAGAAAAATTACTATCAGAACATGGTAATGTTGAAGTGGTCCATAACTACATTCAGAATCAAGACACTATAATGTGCTCTCTCTCTCTCTCTCTCTCTCTCTCTGTGTGTGTGTGTGTGTGTGTGTGTGTGTGTGTGTGTGTGTGTGGGCATGTGGATACATGACTTCTGAACATAAAACCAATATTGTATTGCCATTGTACAAATCGATGGTAAGGCCACATCTGAAGTACTGTGGGCAGTTCTGGTCACCACATCTCAAAAAAGTCATAGTGGAACTAGAAAAGGTGCAGTGACCAAAATGATTACTTGGCTGGGACACTTCCCTTATGAGGAAAAGTTACAGCATTTGGGGCTCTTCAGTCTAGAGAAGAGGCTCCTGAGGGGAACATAATTGAGACTTACAACATTTTGCAGGGAATAGACAGAGTGGATAGAGGGATGCTCTTTTCCCTCTCACACAACACCAGAACCATGGGACACCCACTAAAATTGAATGTTGGGAGAGTTAGAAGAGACAAAAAAATTATTTACCCAGCATGCAATTAGTCTGTGAAACTCCTTGTTAAAGGATGTGGTGATGGTGTTTTGCCTAGATGCCTTTAAAAGGGGGTTGGACAGATTTATGGAGGAAAACTACATCACAAGTATGATGAGTATGCACAATCTGAGATTAACTAGTAGTTCAGTATGAGGACCAGGTAGGAATTTTTTTTCTGTCATCCAAATTGGCCGTCAATGGCAGTTTTTGGTTTTTTGCCTATTTCAGATTGTGTAGGAGGGGCAATATGTTCAGTATGTTTTATGTGTGTGTGTTTTTAAAAAAGGGTTACTTGTGTTTAATAAAGCTAAACAGTGTCTGGTGTCTTCACTGGGATGTGTGAGGATAAACAGTCTACCTTCAAATGTCAGATACAGGGAAGTGGCAGCAAGATGCAAGAATCTTGTCTTGTGTGTTCCCTGAGGCATCTGGTGGGCCACTGTGAGTTACAGGAAGCTGGACTAGATGGGCCTCTTGGCCTGATCCAGCTGGGATATACCTCTGTTCCTATGTAATATGCAGATAACATGTATAACATGGTATTGTCTCTGCCATTACATTTTATTTCTGGTTTCCTTCACCAAGGGAGCTCTAAATCCTCCACTAACAATTGCTGTCTCGTATCTAAGCAATAAATGAATGCTCTTGAATATGCTAAGAAGTGACCATTGACAGTGGGAAACATTGGGAATGTGATTTACAATATACCTTCATTCAATGAACTTCAACCCTTCAACCACATTCCCTGTATTCCTTATTGTTCATGGGTGCTCCACACACGTTTTCAGGCTTTACAGTTGAGGTGTTTCTCATTGCTGGCCCTGCCAACACTCCTGGCTATCAATCCCCTCTCCCCGTTTCAACTGTATGCTTTGGAAAAGAAGGAACTGGTGGTCCGAGTCCGGTTGGAACTATGCTCCGAGGGGTCCGAGGGGCTATGCTCGGCTTGTAGTCAGTCAGAGTTTTCAGAATCATTTTCCCTCCTGCCACCATCCTAAATCCACATGCAGCTGCCCCTCACAGCTTTGGAGAAGACAGTCTCTTCCGGCTTGATACTTTTACAGTTTGCTACTGTGGGGGAAAAAAATCCTGAAGCAAAACTCTGAAGGATTTTATTGTTCATTACAGTGGCCTAACAACATACACATTTCAAATAAGCATCCTAGAGAAATGTATAATAACAATAATCATGCTCTGCTTCTCAGTTGCGAGCGAAAATTAGCTCAATGAGATGATGAGAGATAAAAGCCCATCCGCCAGCTGCATTTCTCTTTTTTTTCGGAAGCACTTCTTTCTTGAGCAGAGGGACAGCTCAGTGGTAGCACACCTGCTTGACATGCAGCAAGGTCCAGGGCTGGGGAAAACCCCTCTCTCAAACCACGGAGAATCACTGCCAGACAATACAGTCTTACCCTTACCCAATGTCTTAGGCTTCATGGTAATGGGTGCACCTGAAAATAGTGTCTGACTCAGGCTAGGTATGTGTCTGTTGGCGTGACTGGACCAGGCAGCTGCCAAGCCTCTGGTAAAAAGATAAAACTTTAGCTTGACCAATTGATGCCAACCTGCTGACCATCACCCCATCCTGACTCACAGAGGTTTCTAGTAAAATTACACAAGGGGCGCTCCTCACTCTGCCATCCTATTCAGACCTGCAAAAGGAGGGTTATCAGATTCAGGGCGCAAACCTAACCCAGAGTTAGGCCGGCACAGTTAGGCCTGCAAAGTTTGATTGGCACAAGGGCCACCATTAAGGGCGTTTGGACCACTCTCAGAGTCAGGGAGGATGGTGCATATCTGTGTGCTGGCCTCTCTCACTCCGAGAGTGGTCTAAACCTACTTTACGGTGGCCCTTGTGCTGGCCTAACTCCAGGTTAGGATTGTGCTTTCAAACTGGGATAGAGTGCCTATACTCTTCCACATTGCATAGAAGAGGGAATTTGGGCAGGTGTGGTTCATCATGGAAGGGCCTCAAAAGCTGTACCAGCCAAAATTCCAAACAATGGTTAAAGGTATAGGTGCTCTGTCCCAGTTTGTATCTAGTAACTCTATGCAAAACAATGTCACAATCCTGGGAGCTTCTTGTATGCACCCAGTGGTGTCATCCTACCGGTACACTGGGCGGGACGTCCAGGTGATTGGCAGCCCGCCCGTCGCGTACCGCTGCATTACGCCGTTTGCATAATGTACGCAAGCGGCGTAACTGGTTACGCAAACGGCGTAACACAGTGGTACGCGACGGGCGGGCTGCCAATCACCCGGACGTCCCGCCCAGCATACCGGTAGGATGACACCACTGTATGCACCTTGAATCCTTTAGGGCCCAATCCTATCCAGCTTTCCAGCACTGATGTAGCTGTGCCAAATCCTGTGATGGAGGGGCAGTCATGGAGGTCACCTCAAGGGAGGATAATTTTTATTCCCTTACCTTAGTGCTGCTTGACAGCTGCACCAGCACTGGAAAGTTGGATAAGATTGAGCCCTTGTTCTCATTTCATTCTTCTTGCCCTGAGTGATTGCCGTTGATGCTAATGTCCCTCCACAAATGTACTGCTTCCTCCTCTCCTCTTTCTCCCACCTCCATTTTGTGTGACTCTGCTTCCTTCCCCTTTAGGAATTAAAACCTTTTCACTTTTATACCTAGCAACTGAGTTATTTCATTACAGGTTTCTCTTGATTGCTTCCTGACTTATTGTACATTTATCTTTGTAACAGATATTACAGAGATAAATAAATAAATAAATAAATATTATTGAGCTATCTTTGTTCTCAGCTATCTTATTCTCAATAAACATAGGGTTACCAGATACAAACTGGGACAGAGTGCCAATACCCTCAACCATTGTATAGAAGAGGGAATTTTGGTAGGAGCAGATTTTGAAGCCCTTCCATGATGAGCTGCATCAGTGCAAATGGTTAAAGCAGAGGTTTTCAAACTGGGGTGTCGCAACACACAAGTCTGAAAGCCTCTGCCCCTTTACCTTTAAGGGGATGGGGCAGGGCAAAGGCAACAACGCAATCCCCAGGATCATGTCACTGCAGGTTTGGGGGGAATTGCTGCTGCCTGTCCCAGCATCCATGGGGGTCAGGGAGCCCCATGGACCCCTCTGCAGGGCTCCCCATGCATCCAGAAACTGAAGAAAAATCACAGCCCTCTTCCAGTTTCGTGATCGTAACACAGAGGTGGATCGCAATTTTTTTCCAGTTTCTGGATGCACGGGGAGCCCTGCAGAGGGGCCTGTGGGGCTCCCTGACCCCCACGGATGCTGGGGCGGGCAGCGCTAAGTCCCCCCAGCCCCATTATCTTGCCTGCAGTAGTGTAATCCCAGGGATTGCCATTCCCTGCTCCCACAACCACTTACAGTGCTTTTCAAACTCCAGGGAAGTTTGAAAACCACTGGGTAAAAAGTATAGGCACTCTGTCCCAGTTGGTATCTGATAACTCAAAGTAAATGCCAAGTCCCACTCGGTTGTGTCACAAGCCAACAGTCACAATCCCTACATATGTATTTGTACCACCACCACCACCCCCGTGAGCATATTATTATTACACAAGTCCTCAAGCACCCCTGGTAACAAATTGACTCAGTACCAAGCAGTTTCATATACTGTATTCATGTATATGTTACTTCTCAGTATGAAGAAGTCAAGACAAACACCTCCAAGCTTATTGATGTTGCCTGAAGGCAACTTCTCAATTCTGAACAATCCAACCTGACGGCTTTTTACATCAGTCCACTTCGATTATCACCAACACATGTATACAGAAGACATGTTGGGAAAGTGGCACTACGCTGACATGGGCATTCCTGCGGGCCATGCTCCTGATAATGACACAGCACATATGTGCTGAGTACAGAAAAGCTTTGCACTTCCCCAAGGAATCCTGCAATATACTGGCCTTCTCTCTGCTCCTGTCATTCATAATGATGGGCATTTTGTTACTCTGAAATCACAGTGAGCAAGCACAGATGCACTTCTCATCTGTCCAGGCCAATTTGAATCATAGGCCTGGTCTCTCTGCACCCGCCCTTTAACTTAAACTCACTCGGTGAGGACGTTTCCTTTGTAATCACATGAACGAATGCAAGTCTCTTGCACCTTGCATTCACTTGCTAGTGGGGCTCCAACTCAACAAAGCCAAAGTTGTTTCAAAATTCCCCCAGATGTGACTTTTGAGACTTCAGAGGCAGAGCAGCTGTCAGCAGCCTTGCCTTTTCCCTTTGCTGAGCGGGTGGCTGTCTAAAATGATAATGAGACCTCTCTGCCATGAAAAGGCAGCTCGCTGGCTGCAGCTTTGAACAGGGGACCCCCTGCTTTCCAGAGGTGTTTGTACTCGGTTGTCAAAAGGGGAGACTCACAAGTCCAAATTGCTGTTGAACTCGCTTTTGTTGTTCCTGGTCGCCTTTTAATTACACCTGATGGACACATTCCTAGGGCCTTCACCGCCTCCTCGACATGGGTTTTTGCCCCTTTGTTTTTCAGGCAAAATTCCTGTGCTTTAAGTTGTATGGCAGGAGAAAAAATGGCTTGTGATGCTTTTCCAGGCAATGAGGTTCAATGATGAGGCAGCATTGTCAGTTAAATACTGCAGTGACACGCAGCCTATTCTGTGGGCATGGGGTCTTTACTGAACTCTATAATGAGAAAGATATAAGTGCAGAGGTAGGTTAGGTTCCAGAGGTCTGTACTTGAGTTAAAACATGTATTTATGTTGTGAAAATTGTGAACAATTTTCTGTATTGGTTGAAAAGTGGTATTGAAATATTTATTTCTATAATTATTAGCTATAAAATAGAATAATTCACACCCTGGTGAATGTACACGCTATAATAATTTTGCTTTTTGTGTGTGCAGCGTACACACTGAGCCTTAGAGCAGCATAGTTTTGGGGGCTGCACTTGTATTAGCTAAATGCACTTCTACAACTTGCATTTTATATTTTTCAGCAAGTTACGATTTGCATTTCTATCAGTTGGAGAGGAACACAAGTCTAGTTATATTCTTAATATTGTACAGGTTCTCCTTTAACCACCACTTCTGCATCTCCAAAATGCAGCATCTCTCTCCATCCCCAAACCAGTGTTTCCCCCCCCCCGTAACAAATCAACATCCCCTTCCCTTTCAAAAGTACAGCAACCCTCTCCGACTCAAAACCAGTGCTATCACACCTGTGCAAAAGGACAGGCCAAAGAACAGGGCATCCAATGCTGCTCTTGAGGCCTGGGCAAGCTCGTATGGGAGAAAATAGCCCTTAAAACAATCTGGTCCTTGATTGTGGCTTTAAACCAGGAGGGTCTGGCAGAGTGGAAGAGTTGCCGCCTCTGAAGCCTGAAGGTCACCTGGGATGGCAGTTCGAGTCAGCCGGAAGTAACAGTGAACTGCTGTCGTAAATGCTGCTGACAGAGTCTCACCAGCTGGTGAGAGGAGTGGAGATGACAACCCTTCAGGTGAGAGTGGAGGAGTGCCGGTTAAGCCATACGTGGGAGTGTAAGCAGCCAGAGAGATGCCGAACCACTGATACTTCTGTTAAAGTTTCCCTGTTCAATTCTCTCAAGCACATTAACCTGATCACCTGTTGCTATTTCTGCTTCAGTGTAGGTGGGATATTAACTTTTTTTCTTCCAATCAGGGCACCTGAAGAGACATCTTCTTTCCAATTTTGTCAGTCCTCATTAAGCATAAATTGGAATTGGTCTGTAAGAGCTGCACAGCATGAGAAGAAAAAATATAAAAGCATTTCTATAATAATCTTCCTGGATTGCTCAGTATTGCAATGAGTGATTTAAAGTTTTTTAAAAAACCATACTTTTGGAATCTTAGCTACATCCTTAGCATTTATTTTTTCCCATTTTTATACTGCCCTTCCTCCGAAGAGCTCAGCTTGGTGTACATAATTCCTCCCCTCCTTTTGTCTTCACAACAACCCTGTGAGTCAGGCAAAGCTGAGAAATAGTGACTAACCCACGGTTATCAAGGAACCTTTGTGGCTGAGGAGGAATATGAACCTGAATCTTCCAGGTCTAAATCCAACTCCCGAACCATTATACCAAGGATTTAAAACTCAAGGCCCTGAAGATGGATGCAGCCCATGCAGAGGCAGATCTAAGGGAGGGCAAAGCTCTAAGTTTTGCAAGAAGCCTCACCTTGCAGTGGAAATCACTCCTCTCCTGCACCGTTTTAGCCAATCCTCACAGGGAAAAGCAACATCTTGGCGTTGCTTACTGGCTACAGCAGCAAGGGAGAGGAGGGATTTACATGACAGGGTAAGGCTTCTTGCAACACTTAGAGCTTTGCCCTCCCTGTAGATCTGCCTCTGAGCCCACAAAAGAGTTTTATCCAGCCCTAAGGCCAAGTATACCAGGTATGAAATAGTATGTTAGAGAAGAAGCTGAGTAGTGATGACCACCAAACTGTCTCAATACCCCAGCCTGGAAAGCCCTGTGTCTTTCTCCTTAAGGAGCGGGAGCAAGGAATGGCAGCACCACGATCGCTGTAATCGCTATGCTGCTGGCAAGATAATGGGGCTGGGGGACTAACCCACTGCCCGCCCCAGCATCTTTGAGGTTCAGGGTGCCCCATGTAAGGCTCCCCATGCATCAGGAAACTTTAAAAAAAATCGCGATCCACTTCTGGTTTCATGACTCGTGATTTACCAAGCCAAATGTTGCGTTGTTGTGGCCTGCCATGTGTACTTGGGAGATCCCAAGCTGGCAGCAAAACAAGGCTGTCTGAGCCCTCACAGGGACAGTAGAATGTGTTTGACTTGGTGGCTCATAGCTGTGCAGGCTTGGTCAAGATCTGGATGGAGGTTCACCCAAGAACCCTCGTCTCATTGCTCTAAGTCAATGGTTCTCAAACCTTTTAGTATTGGGACCCACCTAAAAAACGTTTCACTTTACCAGCTGCTTAAGCCTCTATGGCTACAATGGTGATTGGACAGCAATGCTCCCCTAAGCTCCCCTAAGTAGCAGGTTGTTAAACCCTGCTAACTGGGCAAGAGGCACTTTTCCAAGTGGTGTTCCTCTAATGTTTAGCAGTGGGAGAATAATTGTCCCTCTTCACCCCTGCACAGTGTGTTTTCTAGTGGCTGCTGCTGGTGGTGTTCTGCATTTTTTAGATTGTGAGCCCTTTTGGGACAGGGAGCCATTTAACTTTATTATTGTTTGCCTGTAAACCGCTTTGGGAACTTCATGTTGAAAAGCAGTATATACATACTTTTTGATTTTTTTAAAATTGTTTAGCCCTTAATGCACATAGCCTAATTTACCTGGTCAGTTTCCCGAAACACCCAAAATTGGGTTGTGACCCAGTGGTGGGCCATGGACCCAACAGTTTGAGTACTGTTGTTCTAAGCTCTTTTGACAGCTGGTAGGAAGCAAATGAATGCTAATAACTTGGGGGGGGGGAGAGAGTTGTTTGAATATCCCTGTAAGCCAAATGTCACTGTACACATTGAGCTAAAATTCAGAAGGAAAAGTGATTATTAAATTAGAAATAAAATTAATTGCATATGCCTCTTAGACACACACACTACTGGGTTTTTGTATTGCATTTCTAAATTAGTAAGCTTTTCCTATTGCTTTTCCATAATTGGTGCTGTGTTTTGAGCACACAAGAGAGGACAAATTCACTGAAATGTAAATATGAGGCCTATAGCAGCAAATGAGTTGCTACACTGGAAGTTCTTCGACAGATAATGTAGCACACTGCAATTTGCCTGGGAAAAAAAGTTAAGCGACATTTCTTATGGGTTTTCTTATAAAACTGTTTGCGATGCTCAGCTGCTGCTGCTTAGTTATTTGTATAATCTGTTTCATAATTAGATTGTGTTTCATTTTGGGGAAAAAAAAGGTTGTTTCAGGAACAAAACCTCCAAGGCGAAAAAACAAAACCGCAACAACTATGGAACAGATCCCAGTGGTACAGGACTCATTTGCAATGCAGAGCACAAGGAAAACAGAACAAAGTTCTGAGGAGCAAACACGATGGTACCAAGAATAATGACCTTGTTTTTAATTCCAAGCTGCTCTACTTGTCATTTTTAAAAACATTTTATTGAGTGATCTTGAAACTTTTCTTGTGATTTGTCTGCTGAGGAACACAAGTGTGTGCCTGCCTATGCCTATTTGGGGTGAACATTCAGTTCATGCAGGACACAGGCCAGTCCTTTGGGGCACCATCCTGGCCCCTTATGAAATGTACCACTGAACATACTCCTGGACCTCAGTGAAGTGGTATGTCAGAGAAGACGCTGGGTAGTGATGATGACCAAACTGCCTTTCAGAGAAGCCTGTCTGCCATCACTTCTATTTGAAGAACCCCTTGTTCAGTCTGAGGAAGGAAACAAGATCACTGGACATATGAGATCAACAACTTGCCTTCTTGACTTTATCTTGGCTAATTAAAATTCCAAAGAAACAAGGGGATGGACAAATGGATGGAAGAGATTGTGAATGCCACTCTGCAAGAAGGCAAGATTCCACTGAAGATTTCACTCAGTGGCAGTAGTCCAACCTAAGAAATCATTAATAGATCAATTTTGATTTGTTTTGAATCTCCTCTTTTGGGGAAAGGTGTTCAGGTGGCCAGATCACCAGACAATTTGAAATATTTTGGGGGCACATCTGTCTGAGCTTTATCTCAGCTGCCTTGGTTACCTTGGTTGATTACCTACACCAGGAGCCACATAGGAGTAATGTGTTCCTGTTGGCTCTGCTGGACATTGCACTAGCAAAATAAATGCAATCATTAAGCATGATATAATTCTGGGCTGCCTTCTTGAGTGGGACTGAGGTCTGTGATTCTGCACTAGTTCTATCTCAAGTATAGGTTCCAAAAGGTGGTCCAGCAGGTGGTGCTGTGGAAGTTCTGGTCAACTACTTGATCTCTGTCCTATGGACTTCCACAAAGTTCCATCTTTTCCCCCATGCTGTTTAACACTTATTTGAACATGCTGGTCAAGAGATGGGCAACCCAATCCTAAGCTGCCTGGCCCCCTTAGGAGTAGCAGTAGCAAAACAGCTACTGCTGCATTCTATGGGTGCTGCAATAGCCATAGGACGTAACTCAGGAGAAGGGGCTGTTCATCCCCTTCCCTTTGGTAAGGGTGCTCGGCTGCCAATGGGCCTCCTCAAATCTGCACTGGCTATTTTGCTGGTACAGACTTGAGGGCCTCCGTGTTGGGCCACAGCCCAACACAGAGGATAGGATTCTATCCCTGTCCCACACACTGGTCCCACCCCTGTTCCGTTCCTCCCCCCCCCCCCCGTTCACCCTTCCCATGCCCACCGCACCAACCCTGAAAGAGCTCACAACAGGCAGCAGTGTTACTTACCGCCTACTTGCTCCATAGCAGGTCGCCTGGGGCTGGAGCATGGTAATGGGTCGGTGCCTGCAATAAGGGCTTACCACTAGTGGTAGAACTGCCTTACAGCACTTTTGCAACACCAGCACCGGTGGTAAGGGCTTACTGCTGGCGCTGGGCTACATAGGCTTGACCAGTGATGTCATCCAGCAGGAATGTGCCGGAATGGCCATTCCTGAACCTAATCAGGGCTGGCTCCACCCACTCGCCACCATTTGTCGCTGGCTCCTGATGGATGTGGCGCAGAAGGTGGCGGAACCAAAGGAATGGCGGCGAAACCAAAAAGATGGGCTGCGTGGCATGGCCGGGCTGCTTTAAACAGTCCCGACATGTGCCAGTCAAAGGTCACCATTCTGGTTCTTGGATCCGTTAGATCCCACCACTGGGCTTGATCCCTTAGAGTAAAATTAAAAAACTGAAACCATAAACACAAAATATTAGACCTGGAATAGAGGAGAAAGACAGACCAGATTGAAACATAGGATTTTTAAAAAATGGAACCCTAAAAGTATGTGTCTATGAATAAACAGATATTATAGCAATACCATAGGATTCCAGTAGTATCTTCCCAAGGAAAATGATCCTATAATAATGGCTATCCCTGAAACTTTCTATCACTCAGAAAGGGACGCAGGGAGTGCAGAACACTATATAATGACATTTTATATGATAGTTGACAAGGCAGCAGTTGCAAGACCTTACAATTGCAGAAAGTGTCATAATATTTTTAACGTAATTGAAAGATAAGGATATTTTCAATAGCATGTCAAGCAAATGATGTACAAGTACTTTTAAAAGGCGGCATCTTCCATTAACCTCCACTGCAAGTTCTCCACAATCACAACTAATCTTTACATAGCAGAAAGGATATATTGTTGAATCCACTTATTTCAACTATTCTGCCGAACCTCAGCAGTTCAGGATCATTATACATTGTATTTTAAGACCTGATGGTTGGAGTTAAATACAGTGAATGAAATAGCAGCTCCTGCTATTCAAGAAGGAGGCAGGGTTTTTTTCTCTGTCCTGATTTGCTGTGCTCTCTATATGCTTGTTACCAGTGGTGCAATTCAAATGAATCAATAACCGGTTCTATGACATCATAGCCAGAGCCAAAAAAAAAAACCCGAAGCCAGCCAAGGTAAGCGAGTGGGCGGGGCCCGGCCATTTAACAACTGGTTCTATAGAACCTGGGCGAATCCCCTGAATTTCACTACTGCTTGTTACCCACTGCCATAAGCACAGTTCCTGTGAAACAAAATATGATATAGTTAATATGTAATGAGTTATTTAGCCTCAATAGTTCCTCCCTGGTCTAAATTGCATACATGTTTGCAGGGATGGGCTGGAGTCACTAAGTTCGAGTCACAAGTCATTGGCATGTCTCCACTTTCCATGACTTGACTCATGCATGAGTCATAGCATATGCCTGTGGCGACTCGCACACATATACCCCGAAAATTCCCAAGTCATTTTGATTCAAATTTGAGTCTTTTGTGAAGGAAGCTGTGGCATGGGTCAGGTGCGGCTCCTTGGGAAAAAGGGAGGTGCAGGGGCATGTTGTCCATGACTTGTCATTTTCCACTCCTCTGATGTTCCTATTCCACCTGTACTGCACTCAATGGTGTGCTGAAGCCCTTCACTTCAACCACCTTCATTTATGTAAACAAAAGTCATACTGCTGCTGCTATTTATTTAATTTTATTTGAAGAATTTATACATCACCTTTCCCATGCTGAAGCAAATGCCCAAAGCAGCTTACATGGGCAGTCTAGTCTAAACCACCATTTTTCAATGAGGTAGTTACAAATATACAGTATTCTGTGATTCACTGAATCCTCAGTCCCAGATGTAGCCTTCACAGTGTGGTTCTCTCCTCTGGCCGTGTGACAGCAAGCTTCAGCAGGCAATCGTAAGTCAAGGCTGGACAGGTCCTCAAGGTCATACTCTATACTCTGTTCTTTTGCTGGCTGGCCAATTACCACACTCCACAGTGACTCCGTTCTGCCACAACAGGTACTGCAGTTTGTCACAGCCTGGCATTCCATCTCCATCCAAAAACAAGACCACAGATTCTCCTGCTTAGCTTCAGGCAGTATCAGCAGCTCGACCATCAGTCCACACCTCCTGCCCTTATACGAGCAAGTGCAGTAGTGCAGTGAGTGCAGAAAAACAATTGTTTCCATATGAACCCCAGTGACGAAACACCCCATCCTTGTTCACATCACGACTCCCAATTCTGCCTTCAGAAGGAGTGCCTGAAACACCATAGCATAGACCAATGGGGACTGAGAGGCATCGGAGCTTGGCAGGGCGGGAGTGTCAGAACCATGTGAGGAGACAGAAGCTGCAAGCAGGAGAGTTGAGCACAGCAGCTGGGAAGCTTATCTTTGCAACCACTGGCAGATGCAAGTGCAGTTTATGGGTCTGAAATACAGAGGTCTCCCATTTCATTTAATTGCACCATGCTTCATGAACTTCTGCTTTGGTGCGTAGTGCCAGAACAGGACCAGGGAAAGCTTCCAGGCAGCTACACCACTGGGAAGAGAAAATGAGGAAGATTCGTATGATTGATTCCCTCACATTCCATTCACCACTTTAAGCCTTCATGGCACCATAAGGCACTGTAACAGTGTGTTCCAATGGGATGTACTCCCAAATCAGTGTGCATATTTCCCAGGTCACTTTGCCAAAAGGTAGCTATTTCAGATATCATGAAACCAGAACATCTCTGAAGACTGCACGGAAGCAGCAGGCTTCTGCTGCTAATGAGACCAAGAAAAGCAATGTTGATATGGGTCAGTTCCAGGGGACAGCTTCTTGAGTCCCTCCAGCCTCTGATCTGTCAGATCGTTCTTTCTTGTATCAAATGAGCCACCTACAGTGACCCAGCTCTAGCTGATGAGGGTCACATGACCCATCATGGAGGGCTGCTGGAGTGATATTTCAACACTGAGCCGTCCCAGCTGTGTGGGAAACAGCTGACAGAAGTTAATAGGATATGTCCTGGGGGAACTGTGCTGTATTAACAGTCTCCGATATGCCCGCTCTTGCTAATCAGTTATGACCCAGGTCAACTGGACTTGGGGTTGCTGCAGGCAAATGTGTGGAATTATTTTCCATTTTCAGGGCTTGTGCCTGGCTGCTGGTCAGGATGGTAGAGCTGTGGCGGAAGCAGCACATTTAATTACCTGTCAGATTGTCTTCAGGCTCGACAATGGAAATATATAGGCAAAACTATGCGGTTATCTGTTACAGTTATTTAAGATCTTTTCGGGTGCTAAGTACAGCAGAAAAGATGAGCGTCACTCCTTATGCACCTTCATGTTCATTCAGTTATTTCAAGGTGCGTTCCCCATTCTCAGGACCTTTCAGGGGAAAGAGATAACACCAACATTCCTCCTGCTGAATGTCCTCTGTGGGTGTGCAGTTCTGACATGCACAGAACAGCACATTCATTACATGTGGAATGAAACCACCAGCACGTGCTATGTGAAAGGGAGGTCACCATGTGAAGCCCTGCTCCAAACCCTTTCTCCATTAGAGGCCTGCCTGGTGGCCAAGGAGGATGGGGGTTTCTCAGTGATGGTGGCTTCATTGTCAAACTCCCTCTTCAGAAATATCACAAAGTTTTCAGAAACTCTAGTCACAGTTACCCAGGGGGGATAGACACCGCTGAAAATAGCAGAATTTACTTCTGAGAAAACATGCATACGATTGTAGGCTAACCGCGCAATCCTAACCCGATGTTGTAATAAGGAGGCCAGCCAGTCTACTCCATATCCAGTGAGGGATTGGGGCTGGTTGCAACGCAACCCGGGGAATCAATTCCCCTTACCCCATGCAACATGTCAATGACCTGAATGGGGCTACTTGGATCTGTGCTGCTGCATTGGCCTTACTTGGGCCTAATTGGCCTGACTTGGGTGCTGCCGGGACCTGGATGGAACTCAGGGAAGCCAGCGCTGGCTTCCCCTCCTCATGAGTTGTCACAAACGCACATTACTGTGCATTTGCGAAACCCCTGGGCCAGCAGAGGAAACTTGTGCTGGCCCATTCCAGGCCGCCGCCGCCGCCGCCGCCGCCGCCGCCGCCTCCTCCTCCTCCTCCTCCTCCTCCTCCTCCTCCTCCTTCTTCTTCTTCTTCTTCTTCTTCTTCTTCTTCTTCATGGAGTTTTCCTGCCATTTTATTGTACAGGAAGGCAGGAAAGGAGGAGACAAATCCTTCTAGACTAAGGCCAGGTGCACAGTACAGCAAACTGTCCTTTATTTAGAGACGGTCCATTATTCATTTTATTTGCTCAGACATCATATATGTCATATGGATGTCTGAGCTCATAGTTCCACAATGAAATATGAAAATGGAGTACTAATCAGTGACTTGGGATGCAGTGTGAATTGCACCAGCCATTAAAAATACACTATAGCCTGAGAACCCAAATCGTAGGATAGACAGGTTCCCCAGGGACATCACTAGATATGCCCACAGCGGCGTCCAAGTCATGCCGGATTTGATCGACCTTGTCTGCAAAGTATTTTGCAAACTCGTCACAGCGAGCCTCCGTGTGCTCCTCCCCACCAATAGGGGGGGCCAGATGTAGAAGGCTGCGGACCACACGGAAGAGCTCAGCCGGACGGTTTTCTGCAGATGCAATGGTGGCAGAGAAGTGTGCCCTCTTAGCCGCCACCACTGCTCTAGAATAAGCTTTTAAGTGGGCCTTAGCCCAAGTCCGGTCAGATTCGGCATGAGTCTTTCGCCACCGACGCTCTAGTCGTCTGCCCTGCCGCTTCATCATTTGCAGCTCCTCAGAAAACCAAGGAGCCGCTCTGATTCTGCCCCTGGGCAGAGGACGCTCAGGAGTGATCTCATCCAGGGCCCTGGCCATCTCCGTATTCCAGAGGTCGACCAGGGCACCGGGTGAGTCTCCAACTCTGGCAACAGGAAAGTCCCCCAGAGCCCTCAGGAATCCATTTGGATCCATCAACCTCCAAGGGCTGTTCATGCCAGGGATGGGGTTTTTTGGTGTGCAGTGGTCCCTGAATTTTTACTGGTTCTGGAGTTGGACTTAGACTTGGAAGATCCAGGTTCAAATTCCTGCTCAGACATGAAGATTCTGGTATGACCTTGGGCCAATCACTATCTCTCAGTCCTCCCTAACTCACAGGCTTTTGTGAGGACGAAATAAGGAAAAGAACTATGTCCATCACCCTGAGCTCCTAGGAGGAAGGGCAGTGTAAAAATATGAAAACAGTAATAAATAAAAACACATACACTCTCAAAGCTGCACTGATGTATGTTGCCATGTTGATTTTATTACCCATTGGTCAGGTGTGTTACTGCTATACTGAACTCTGAGGAAATGCCCAGGATACAAGAATCTCAATCTAAAGCAATTCTGAAAAAAAATAGAATAAGGACCCAATCCTATAATTTTCCAGCAGCAATGCAGCAGCAATGCAGCCCCAAGGTAAGGGAACATTTGTTCCCTTACCTTGAGGAGGTCTCCATGACTGTCTCCCCACTACAGGATGGAGTGTATGCCCCATTGGCATGGCTACCCCAGCACTGGAAAGTTGGATAGGATTAGGCCCTAAGCTACTTCATGTATCATTGGACAGCCATACCATCTGCCTTCCAGAATAGCTTTACAAACAAGGTCTTAAGTAAGTAACTCATGTTCACCAAGCATTCAAAAAATCAAGATACCCACACATAACTGTTTATACCAAGTACCTTAATTGCACTGATATTGCATCTTGTCTAGTGGCCTTTTTGTAACAAGGTCTTTCAAATACCTTCATCAGTTCCAAGTAGTTTGTCCTACTCATGATGACATTGATTGAAAATCTCAGTGGGTACCATCATCACCTTTTGCCCTCTGAAAAGGGAAGCATAAAGAGCCACTTTATTCCTCCCACAGCTTTCCCTCACACTGAATAATGTAAACTTAATTGAAACGTTAATACAGCCTAATTTACATCTAGGAGGCACAACTGACTGACAAAAGATCATCCTCTAATTAAAGTTTAAACGTCTACTGACAAATTTGAAAGGGATCAATTCTGAAAAAGTACTACTTCTCATAAAATAATTATTTTACTTTACAGCAATTATGCAGTAGTTCTCATTGTATTATGCAGTAGTTCTCATTGCACGCCCACAGAGAAGAGTTGAGACACTATTGCCAAAATAACTGTGTAAATACAAAGTTGGCCACAGCTTTAAGTTTGAACAGAGATCTACAGTGTAATAACTCAACACTTGCTCAACTCTAGTGTAAGTACAAACCCTAGGGGCGATAGGTTCCCACCACTGTGAAGACTTACCACTTTGAGTAGGCCACTTTGGCACAGAGATCAACAGGATTCACATGATGTCCACACCTTCTCAAAGCTACACAGTTGATGATACTGCGGAAAGCAGCCCAATCCCAACAGCCCAATTCTATCCTCCGCCATCTTCCACCGTGAAGCTGTGCTGAAGGAGTTTGTTGCATGCAATGGTGGAAAGCAATCAAACAACCAGTGAGAGGCAAGTAAAAATATTTTATACTTATCACTTGGTAGGGCGCCTGGTCACCAATGAATCTCCTGGAAACGTATGCCAGCTATTCTGCTGGCATATGTTCAATGAGAAAAAGGGGCAGGTCTGGGAAGGGAAAGGGGAATAGAGTCTGGCATGTGTGGCTTCTTTCAAGATAAACCCTCTCCCACCCCTGAACTATACCCCTAGTTTGGCCTATTCCCTACCATGATCCTCCCCCAAGCTGCCCTCTCTGCTACCTAATCAGTACTGGTGGAGCAATTCTGGCACGTGCTCAGAGCTTCCAGGTGTTCTCTGGAATAAAAATTTAGCCTTTGGGGGGGGAGACCTGATATTCTAATACTCTGGGGCTCCCAGAACTTCTGTTTCCATAACAGATGTTGCTTTCCACCTTTTTTTCAGGGCCTCAAAGTGCGAACGTATTGTGGCTGTAGCTAAATAACTGTCCTAGTCTGAAGAGGGGGGCTGAGGGAGGGGGTTGGCAACTATTCTTTCCCTTTCTAGCCACTTTGGCCTTTCTTAGGAGGCATGCTATTCGGCAGCAAGAAGATTATCATGTGGAAGAAATCAATTGCCTATCCGCAAAACCCATGAGAAAGTCAAAAGGGGCCTTGTAATTGTGTAACAAGGCCAACCTGAGGTGGACTGCCAGGTCAATATGCCAAAAGCTACAAGGATTACAGTTAGAGGCCATGAGATTTATACCACTACAAGCTGCATAGCCTAAATGCACAACAGGTCGCTAGATTACTCATCCATATGTCATGCCCTCCCTCAGCCAGGCCTGAGGTTCTGAGCACAAGCGAGCCATGAGGCCCACTCTGCCCATTGAGTGGACACATTGGTCCTCAATAACAGAACAATCACCATAGTCTGTTGAGAAACTTTCCCAGTCAGGAAATTAGATGGCAGGTCCTCTAATGAATTAAGAATTGTTTGATGACCAGGAAACAAAAAGTGGGGAGCAAAGGGCAATTTTCACAGTGGAGAAAGATGAAAAGCGGAGTGCCCCAAGAATCTGTCTTGGGGCTGGTGCTTTTCAACTTGTTCATAAATGACCTGGAGACAGGCATAAGCAGTGAGGTGGCCAGGTTTGCAGAAGACACAAAGCTTTTCCAGGTGGTGAAGACCAGCAGGATTATGCAGAGCTCAAGAAGGATCTCTCCAAACTGGGAGAATGGGCAGCAAAATGGCAGATGCATTTCAATGTAAGCAAGTGTAAAATAATGCATATTAGGGCAAAAAAATCAAAACTTCACACACCTGTATAGGCTAATGGATTCTAAGCTGTCTGTGAGATCTTGGGGTGCTGGTAGACAGCTTGGTGAAAGTGTCAAAACCAGTGTATGGCAGCAGTAAAGACCAAATCCATGCTCAGGATAATTAAAAAGGCGATTGAGAATACAACAGCTAGTATTATAATGCCATGGTACACATCAATGATAAGGCCACATCTAGAGTATTGAGTATAGTTCTAGTTGTCACACCTCAAAAAGGACATAGTGGGACTAGAAAAGGTGCAGAAGAGAGTGACCAAAATTATTTTGGGGTTGGGACACCTCCCTTATACAGCATTCGGGGCCCTTCTGGCTAGAAATGAGGTATCTCAAGAGGGGCACAATTAAGATGTATAAAATTATGCAGGGGATGGACAGAGTGGATAGGGGGATGCTCTTTTACCTCTCATACAACACTAGAACCAATTCACTAAAATTGTGTGTTGGGAGAGTTAGGAGACAAAAGAAAATACTTCTTTACCCAGCATGTTTAATTAGTCTTTGGAGCAGGATGTGATGATGGTGTCTGGCCTAGATGCCTTTCAAAGGAGATAGGTTAGATTTATGGAGGAAAACTCCATCACAGACTACAAACCATAATGGTATGTTCAATCTGAGATTAGCTGGCCGTTCCTTATGAGGGCCAGGCAGGATGGCATTTTTTTCACCTAGCCCAGACTGGTGAGAGGGACAGTAGGTTTCATGTTTGTTTGTTTTTTTAAAAAAATTGGTCACTTGTGTTTAATAAAGTGGCCCAAGTAAACATAAACTGCAGTCTATTTTTTTTATTGGGGGATACAAGGATAAATAGGCTACCTCAGAATGCCAGATGCACGGGGAGTGGCAGCAAGATACAAGTGTCTTGTTGACCTTTGTGTTCCCTGAGACATGTGGTAGGCTACTGTGAGATACAGGAAGCTGGATTAGATGGGCCTTTGGCCTGATCCAGTGGGGCTCTTCCTATGTTCTTATGCTCTGAGGCCTAATGCCCTGGCTGCAAAGCAGACAATCCCCTGAAGAGCACCAAGCTGCAAGGACAACACCCAAACTGTGAGGCCTACATGGTAGTACTCCCTGACTCAGCATGGCAAGAACAGAGTATCTAACATTATGTTGAGTTAGATGCAAAAAGGGCCATTGTACATAGCCGAAGACTGCAGCATTCAGCTAGATGGGTCGTAAGTTGTTATAGCTCTTTTTAGAGCATTAAACAAAATTGAGTACGTTGGGCTTCCTACAGCCTGATCTGAAGGTTAAGGATGGCAGGACTGGTTCCCTGAAGGTAGAAAGTTTGAAAGACACTGTTACGACTTTTAACTAAGTACGGCATTATGATAATGAAAGATAAAGCGCTTAGGTGAGAGCACTGTACCATGGCAGAAATACTTGCATAGGAAGAGAAGGAAATTCTTGTGCAGCAACTGTCCTCATGTCACTTCTCTGTCCCTGAAAAATAATTGTTTCTTTTTAAATTCCATTGTCCTGTTTTATTTTTGACAAGCTGTCAACAGCTTGGCAACATCCTATCTGCTGGAACAGATCAAAGCAGACACTGTCTACCTTGCGTGCGGCTTCCAACAAAGAGCTCAAGTGGCCTTTAGAGACATAAAGTGTGACAAGTAAACATCAGTCAGTTTCTGAAAGTCTGGATATGCAAATCTGAATTTAGAGAGAGGTTGCCTGGACCTTTGCTGTGGGTTTTGCAAAAACACACTAAAGTAGCCATTGTGGATTGAAACGACATGTTTTGAAGTATTTTAAGGTGGAATCTACAATCCTAAAAAAAATTACCTGGAAGGGGGAAAAGATTGTTCCCTCAGGAACGCATTTGTCCCTGCTCCTTGGGTGAAGTGGAATCTTTAGAACATCTTTTATTTATATGTCCGCGGCATGCAGAAGGTAGATCAAAATTTTTGGACCCAATTATTCGGAACTATAAGTCGACTGATTTTGCAGAATTGCAGAAGTTTCTTTTTGATATGAAGGATGCCTTTTCACTGAACCAACTTGCCTTATTTTTAGATTTAATTGTGAGAACAAATATGACTCGACTGAAAAGGTAATCCTTAAGAGGATGCCTTCTGATCTTACTAGATGTAACAAGTAAGTTTTAATCCCGAGCAATGATTGTTTTAAGTATTGTCATTATTATCATTATTGTGATGAATGCCAATAAAGGTTTTGTAATTGTAATTGTAATTGTACACCAGACTGGAACTTTGACTCATATTGCAACTACTGATACAATATTATCAATATTGTAACATAATATTTATAAGGTTGGGTTTAAGTACTGTAGGCAGGCTGGCCATCTTGTGAAAGAGATTGCTGATGATGACCCAGGATTCTTGAATTAGTGTTTCAGGAACTTGGAGACAAGTAGAGGTGTTTGAAAATTGTGTTATTTCCCTTATTCAGAAGTAAATCTATTGTGTTCAGTAAGATGCACAGCGCAATCCTAAATTGCGCTGGATTGGCGAGGCCAGCGGGAAGCCTCCCTGGGGCAAGGGCACGTTCATCTCTCCCTGGGGCAAGGGCATGGCCACCCCATGGTGTTCCTCAGATCTGCAACTTCTGTATAGTAATTCTGATTCCCCCACTGCAGTATCTGATTGTGGAGGAAGAGCCTTCAGGAAAGTGAGAGAGAAAGCCTTACTCCCATGAAAGTGTGTATAGGATTGTAGCCTTTGGGACCTTGCTGCAGGAAAATTTACAATGAGAAGAGAGCATCCCAACAGTACAGTGGGTGTGTTCTTCAAAACATCATCAAGCCGCCCTATGTCTCCCCGAAAGTCTGCTCAAAGAAGTCTTTCCAAATCCTACGACTCAGATGACCGTGTTTCTTTTCCTTGATATATTTTGCATTAACTGGCGCAAGGCCAAGTGGACCTAGGGAGGCATGGTGAGGGTAGGTGGGGGAATAGCATATTGGCAGTGCTGTTACCACTGATAGCTGCCCTCTGCCCATCCCTGCCTTGTCTACCAGGTCTCTCCAATCGTATCCTGTCTGCAACCCATTCCATCCTTCTCTGCCCATTCCTGCACCAACTCACCTTCTCCAAGGGTGCCTCGACATTTGGAGGTGCACACATAGAGACAACCAGCCTTGTAGCACTGGCGGAGTTTGCCTTTGGCTCACTCCATTCATTAGACATATTTTGATTGTAAATCTTTCTCAGTACTGGTCCCAAATACCTTAATAATAACTGCTGTTTGCTCATATAACATACATATATGATGCTACCCCTATCTTATTATCTGTCCGGTTTACTTAATACATTCCAACAGAATTGCCCTTATTCTTATTTAGACATTGGCAAAGCAGGCTGAATGCATTCTCCAAGCCCAGGGCCTAAGCTTTTACCGAACAGCTTGTAGCTCACAGTGAGCAAACAGCTGAAAAATACTGACGGAGACAAAGAGGTCAATAAAGAACTAGCTAAATGTACATTCAGACAATGCATTTTATTTGTTGAAAAGATTTATATCCTGTATGTTTTTTTTTTTATAAAAAGCACATTAATGCAGCTTACAACACTTAAGAAAACTTAGAGCACTTACTATAAAACACTCTCGGCACAACCCAAACCCCTGGGGTGGAGTAGGCAGGCTTAAAACCCTGGGTAGAGCTTGGTGACCCTGATGGGGTTACTCGGAGCTGCACTGCTGAAATTTGATGGCAACTCTGCGCCACTAAATTGGGGCTGCCCAGGCTGAGGACAGAGGTTAGGATCCAGTCCAAAGGTCAGGTACTGCCTCCAATCCTTTTCCTGGGCCGGCCTATCCGCTCTCGACCATCCCTCCACGCTGTTCTGTTGTTCCCTCACCCCATTCCACTTCCCACCACCTCCTCGAAGTCCCTGTGCCAGCCTTGCAAGGCCAAGCGTACCTTTGGGCCCCCAAGTGATGGGACAGCGAGGCTAGCACACGTTTGTACGCTGGTCTCTTTCTTCCAAAAATGGTGCAAACATGCTTTACAGAGCATTTGCGACATTTGGAAGCTGGCACAAGCAACATGTGCAGGCCTAGAGCGCAGTTAGGATTGCGCTCTATAGCACATAACAAAAATTTCACAGCAGGACATAAAAACATAGTCAGCAAGAGAGAAAACTGAAACCATACTTGACATGGGAGAGTTCACCCATCATCTATGGGCAAAAGCCCGCTGGGACAAAATGGTCTTGAGGTGCTGCAGAAGCGCAGAATAAAAATGTAATGAATACATAGATAAGGAGGGTGCCAGCTGCCCCTGAAGGCTAGAGAGCTCCATAAGGTGGGAACCAACACCAAAAATGCTTTCAAATAACCCTGTCAAATAACCCTTTGATGACAGTGGAATCTGCAAGGGGGCCTCCTTGAAAGATATTTTTGGATGGCAGATTCTTCCGCAGTAGGCTTGCCAATCCTCCAGAACTGATCTCGAGTCTCCAGGAAACAACACTGATCTCCAAGTGACCAATGAAAGCCGTCTTGGAGATGTTAGAAGACGAGGCATAATGTGGACTGCTGTCAGGCTCTGCCCTCGGTATGGAGGAGCCACCACAGAAAAAGGAACGGGTTGCGCCATGAGCGTCCTTGCCCTCTGGGGAGAATCTGGAAGTGACGGCCTTGTGGTTTCACGCACCTCATACCCTCTCCTGTGGAGGCTAGAAGCAAGGAACAGGTTATCTGCAGCCTCCTGTGCCGCATCCTCTGAGGAGAACCCAGAAGTGACATCAGGATGACACACGATGTTGTGACATCACTGCTCCAGGCGCTGGGGCAGAATGTTACACCTCTGGTTAGAAGGCCTTTTTGGCAGAGTGCAATCCTAAACTGTGCTGGAACGGTGAGGCTGGCGGGCCTGCACTGGATCCAGCTTAACTTTGGAGTGCTTAGGATCCTCCCTGGAGTGCTTAGGATCCTCCCTGCACTGCATTCAGCTTAACTTTGGAGTGCTTAGGATCCTCCCTGGAGCACTTAGGATCCTCCCAAGGGATCCTGCCCTTGCCCCAGGGAGGTGCATGAGAGCTCCAAGTTCATGCCCTTGTCGCAGGGGAGGCTCCAGCCTGCCCGATGGGTTCCTCATTTCTGCTCCTGCTATTTAGCAGGCGCAGAGCTGAGGAAGCCGTGTGGCCTGAATGGGGGCCGACCGGCCTGGAGATGGAGGCTTGGATGCGGCCTATCAGCTGCATCTCTGCCCCACCCCCCTTCTCGGGCCACCACGCCTCCTGGCCTGTCCACCGCTGCCCAGAAATGCATGCCCAGAAATGCATGCATGCACGCCCTCTGCCCAGAACTGCTCTTGCGCCAGGCAAGTTCTTGCACCATACCATTTTAGTAGCTTCCCATCTGCTAGAAAGTGTTTGCGAATCCCCAGATGTACTGAAGAGTTCTGTAAAACGTACTCTTACCAGCGGCTGGTCTATGAAGGAGTTTTGCTTCTTTATTGCTGTGCTTCTACTTTCTCTTGTTTGGGGTGCTTCCACTTTCTCTTGTGTGGTGGAAGAAAGCAGTGTATCCGAAGCTTTATGAGGCATACCATCGCGGTGCAAATTGTACAAATCCATTCTCGTATTTTAAGATGATGAACTTGCAGTCCTTGGCGGTGCTTGTTTCAAACTAGCATGAAATGAAATTGCGTAGCCGAAGAACTTCAGATGAGTTTGGAACATTAGCATTCAAGCCTTGCACATAGTAAAAGCATCCATCAGCACGCGCTGCTTTGTATTGCTTCTTCGTATACTGCAATGTATTATAGATAATTAGAAGGATATTATTTGTCTATACTGAATGGCTGATTTTTCAATTCCATGGTTGGCCTGACAGCCATTTATGTTTATTTTACTCAATGGTGGTTGACAATATTTCAGGAAGTTCAGACATTCATTTGCATTTCCCACCTCCTCCTCATCCCTAACCACTTTAGAAAGGTCTGGGCTATTTTTCTGTCTTCCAACTATCAAGCACTCATAGACCTTAAAAGGCGCGGGGATGTCCATGAACAAAACGTTCTTCTGGGCAGGAATAGGGACTTGACTCATGAGACTCAGACTTGAGTTACAAAAATGCCGGGTATTCGCGACTTGTGTTGAGTTCACAGAGGTAACTCACTTGGGAATGACTCAGGACTCATGGTCAGTGATTCTCAAGAGTCATGACTCAAATTTGACTCAAGTTCTGACTCAAATTTGACTCAAGTTCTGACTCTCTTTAGTGAGTAATCCTAACCAATTGTCCCACACCGGGGCAATGAAGCTCTGAGGTGAGGGAACAAACATTACTTTGAGGAGGCCATGTCTACTACTCCACTGCGAATGCAGAACATGCCCCATTGAGGCAGATATGTCAGTGCTGGAAAATTGGTTAGGATTGTGCCCTTAGTCTGTTTGCTTCCTTACATTTTTTTTTTCTCCTGGCACTTTCAAGTCACCCTGTAAGATTTCATGAGCAATCCAGAAGCTTGCCCTTGTTGTCTGAGGGTGCAATCCTAACCTGGATTTAAGCTAGCACAGTTAGGCCAGCAAAGTTTGGCCTGCACAAGGGCCACCGTAAAGTGCATTCGGACCACTCTCAGAGTCAGGGAGGATGGTGCACGACTTTGTGCTTGCCTCTCTGATTCTGAGAATGGTCCAAAGATACTTTATGCTGTCCCTTGTGCTGGCCAAGCATTGCTGGCCTAACTGTGCCAGCCTAGCTCCAGTTTAGGATTGCGCCCTCAGTTGTGTAAAATAAACATATTTTGTTTTTCAGACAAAACATGTCTTCCAAAGCAGCTCACATCCATCAAAAATTCAGTGCAGCGCAAATTGCAGGCATTACACATAAGTAAATAAATAGGAAGGAACAGGTTTGAAACTCTGAAAAAGAACTTGCCCATCCTCCTTTATGTTCTGAAGTTATTGGTTGTAACCAACGGAAGTTTTCTACACAAAAACACGCACCCACCTAAGTGCAAGTAATTTATTGAAATGACTGTAGAGCTGTTTTGGCAGTCCTATATTGTTCCAAGGTGGGCATTATTTGAAATTGGTGTATCCATTGAAAAATGCACCTTTCTTTCATCGAAGCAAATTCATTCACATAGAGAGCTGTGCGAGTAGAATAAATGGTTTTAATTAAATGAGATGAAGTTTGTGCAAATACAAGGCCTCATGAAGGCATATCTTTCTATCAGGCCTTCATTACGGCACATTCTATGGAGGATTCTATTCACACCTGTGAAGTCTGCAAATACCTGGCCGTCTGCTATCGCTTCGTTTTGAGTGCTGCTTGTTTTGCTACTTGTTTTTCTCATGTATCCTTCTTCTTCTTGTTGTCTCTTTAAACTACAAGGAGTTTTCTTCCTGCTGTCTGCTTGACTAATCCAACAGCACCACTAAACCATTTGTAGATACACTGGGAAGGGGGGGGGGGAGGGAGTCCTTGTTTTAATTCTTCAGCCTCTGGAAATTTTTGGCTCCAACATTCACATTTCATTCACCACCAGCAAATCTGCTTTGTTCCCTGGATCACTGTAAATCTCTCCAGACACACTGAAGTGCCTGTCAATCACTATTCTGTGTTGGGGCACTTTGCATAAACAACATTTCCATAAATTAAGCTTCCCCTTAGCTTAATTACTTTGCGTGTATCTCTTACTGAGAGGATGGGAAAATGTTTGCCTTTTGTTTACTGATGTTTGCTTGAAAGTAAGCTATTGTTGGCTCACGTTCTCCAAAACAATTGCCCCAAACAGTGAATGGTACGTGTTCGTTATTAAATTCTCATTCTGTCCTTGCATTTGCATGCCTGTAGCAATGAGCATATTTTTTTCCCCTTGGAAGAAAGCCTGGATGCAGTCCTGGTCATGAAGACTTTGATTTGGGTGAATTCAGGAAATCGTTGACCAAATGGTAACACACAACCAGTTGGTGAGTGATTAGCTGCATCCCACCAAGTGTTGATGGGATTTCCCACCACCCACCCACCCACACACACACACACACACACACACACACACTTGTTCTTTGCCCAATTTATTTTTTAATACTTTTATTCATTTTTATTTGTGCCACGTTTATCCCCATCTGAAGAAGGCAGATCTGTGTTAGGGCACAGTTCTAACCTGGAGTAGGCCGGCACAGTTAGGCCAGCAAAATTTGGCTGGCACAAAGGCCACTGTAAAGCATGTTTGGACCACTCTCTGAGTCAGGGAGGGTGGCACATACCTGTGTGCTGCCCTCTCGACTCCAAGAGTGGTCCAAACATACTTTACGGTGTCCCTTGTGCTGGCCTAACTGTGCTGGCCTAACTCCAGATAAGGACTGCACTCTTAGTTACAATCCCACTAAGTACTGCAATGTGTTTGTGGGGCTACCCTTGAAGAGCATCCGGAAGCTACAGCTGGTACAAAATGCTACAGCTTGGGACCTCGTGGGGAGCTGATGCATGGGAACACATGTTTATGTTCTGGCAGTGCAAGGCCCTTAGGAGTGGTAGAAAAACTAGTGCACCAGTGCACACTTCCAGGCCGCTGCCAAAAACTGGCAGAGGTGCAGCACATGCTTTATCAGCTCCAAGAGGTCCTGCCAGTGACAGTAAGGAGGCAGCAGAGCTATGGAGGGGGAGATTCAGAGGCATTCTGGGACAGGGAGGGAACTTGTACCAGGATACTATCGCCTCTTTCCCAGACTGTCCCATCCTCTTTCTCTCCTTGGACGTTCACCAATAGCTAGTACATATCCAAGGAGACCCAGAGGTGGCCAGAAGACCTACCTAGAGGTATTTCACTTACATCTGGTTAGGCTTCAGCTAGCCCCTCCCCACCATCAGCACGGCCGCATCGTGGAAAATGGTGGGATACAGAATTGTCCTGTTAAAGCCCTAAGCTGCCTAGGACCATGTTATTTGAAGGGCCACCTCTCCCCCCTCCATGAATGTGCCTCCCACTTTGGTTATCAGCTGGAGCCTTGCTGTGTGTTTCCCCTCCTTCAGAGGTGCAGTTGAGGACACCCAACATGGCCTTTGCCATCATCAGCTCTCTTCAGATAGACTCTGTGTGCCACTCACACTACTTGGGCATCAGGTAGAAAATCTAGATCACCCCCAAACTGCAAACCTGTTTCTTAAGTGGGAAGAACTATAAGTCCAGTGCCTTCAACCCTTCAGAGCACTACAAATCCACAGCAATGTGTTGTCCCCAGAAGGCCCTCCAGAAGGCTATCATGGTTGCATGTGACCTCTAGTTAAGGCACATTTTATACCAAGGCATCTTGGTACTTGGGACGTCTTCTGCTGCCAGCAGAAATTTCCACAAGCCAAAATCTATATTTGTTAAACTTGTTACTCAGTATGTCTGTTCTTTCATTAATAAACTATTGTCATATTTTGTGGAATGTGGTAAAAAGTAATGCCTGAACTTGGAACAGGTCCACAGAAGGTTTTAGTGCTCAAACATGTTCTGAATACCCCGTTTAAAGTGGTGACACAGGCAATGCCATCCTATGCATACTTTCCTGGGAGCAAACTAACTGAACATAATTGAACTTACTTCTGAGTAGACATGCAAAGGATTCTGCTGTTAGAAGATGAAGGATCTCTCCATTATTAGTTTGCATCTTTCAGCACACAAGAGTGATACATGCTTTCCTCACAAAGGAGAGAGGAAAATACTGTACACATTTGTAGAAATTGCACAAGCTATCATACTACGCATCTCTAAAAAACACATCTGTTAGGTGTTACAAGAATATATTTATCCTCATTCAAAGGCTATTCATTTTTCCCTCCACAATTTTAAATAGAATTAATAAGAATGGCCTTGCATTCTTTATTTGGAGATTTTAATAAGCAGTTCTGGAGGATAATTACTGACATTTTATATAGTGTAAGGCTGGTTCGGCACTAAAATAAGTTTCTATGAATCAATAAAATGTAGCAATTTTCAGTATATCTGTTAATTAAGATAGTTTAACAAGATAAGTAGCAATGCCATTTACTCATTGTAATTTGGGGAAAAAGAAGGGAAAAAAAACAATCCTACAAAGTTACCCATTATTCCCTTCACTATCTTAGCCCACATGCTGAGAATGTGAACTCCATGTCGAAACACAGCAGGAAAGGCATAAAATGAAGCTTATTTGATGAAGGCTTTTTTTGCTGCTGTATTGATTAAGTTTCTCCCATACTTATTAACTCAATAATTGTGAGTTGCCACTGGATTTTTTTCCCTATGGCAGAAAGTTTCAATATGCTTATTATTCATAATCTGTATGGAACACAATTCTTTTTTTAAAAAAAAAATACACACAATGGTATTAATAAGATAATTTTCTGTTCCTCTGTAGCAGTGGTATTCAAACTTTTTAGGACGGGATCCACTTTTTAAAATTGCACTCATGTCGGGACCCACCAGAAGTGATGTCATTAACCTGGACTTTATGTCATAGCCAGAAGGGACATCATCAAGCTGGAAGTGCTGTCATTGTAAAATGACACTCCTGAAATGCAAATTGGCATTCTTGGACTGCAGCAACTGTACAACTATGAAACATCCCTGACAGCAAGCAAGATTAGGACAATATATGATGTAAAAGCACTGAACTAAAAACAAAATTTACAAAAAACGCTCACTTGAATATTCAAACTGTTAACTCTCACGAAAGGAACAGAACAAGAGTAAGGTCTGTAGTTTCCAAGATGGCTGCTACAAGCTTTCCACGACTCACCTGACATCAGGTCACGACCCACCAAGTGGGTCCCAACCCATAGTTTGAATAACCCTGCTCTATCAGACATCTGCCAGTCTAGATCAGGACTTTGGGCCTTGGTTTAGGGGCTTGTAGAAGAAGGGAAAGAGACTTTTGTTTTCCTTTACCACCTTCTAGATCTTTGCCAGGTACTTCACTGGCACAAGTCTGAGGTGAGTAAATAGGGATACATGGGCCAGGAATATCAGCATATGTTGCTGTGGCCAATATCCCCTGCATTCAACCTCTTGTCCCAGACACTTCCCATTCCTCCTCCTTCCCTGCCTTCCCATTTAGCCCCTACCACAGACTTAGCAATTTCAGTGGGGGGGGGGGAGCAGAATTAGGTAGCAAGGCTGCTGCACTGGCAGCTTTTGTAGCAGTGTTCACAAAATGGCTGCTGGATGCAGTGACAAATGGAGGCCCAAGTGCGCCCATGGCTGGCGCCGAAACTGCGCCCCCAGGATGTTGCCCCGCCCCCGTGCATCGCTCCGAAACACCTCCCTGCACCCGGAAACGCTCCATTTCATAGCATAATGGAGGCCAGGGAGGGAGGGCAGGCCAAAGAGCACGCAGTTTCCCCTGCGGACTGTGCGCAATGGCGCCTGCCGCCCCGCCGCTGCCCAGCACCCATGGCTCGCGCCACCCGGGCTACAGGTCAATATGCTTCTGGCTGGATGTGCACTGTGCACTCCATTGGCAGTTGTTTTACCTCAATGGAACACTGCTCTGCAGTCATAAACCCCTCTATGCACATAGTCTGTCATAACTGAGAAGGCAGGATATAAATTATTTAAATTAATAAATACAGACAAGTTCCTTAGGAACTTTTGAAGATCCTTAAAGATCTCCATTGTCTTTCCCCACTCAGTCAATATAACACCCAAAACAGCCTTTTGCAGTGTTGTGGATACATTATATGAAGAATAGATGATAAGGTTTGCCCTTGAGTACAAGAAACGGTTTCCTAAATGATCACGCTTTTTGAAACCAATTCAGAAGCACTGAAAGCCTTTTAAGTATTTGTCTTGGGCATTGTGAGTCTCCAATGTTTTGTGTCCAAAATATTGTTATAGTCCAGATTTGTGGTGCTTCAGTGAACTGAGATCAGATGAGGGTCATCAGGTGTGATGGCCTCCTGAGTATAAACCAAGGATTGGAGGGTGACTGAAAAATCACTCTTGATTTTTCATGTTTGGAGCTCAATGGTATTTTCAGTGGAACCCCCATTAGACACCCAAGCCTCATGGTCTAATCATATCCCCCATCAGCCCATACCATGCAGCCCAGCTGATGGAACATACCCTGTATTCTACGATGGCAGATGACTAGACCTGGGAGATACACGTTAAAATATTATCATTATTATTATTATTACTATTTACGTTTTTATACACTGCCTGGCCTATACTGGCCCACTCTTTAGCTGGTGTAAGTCTAAGGAGAGTCAAGGGGCATGTCAGGCTGGGAAAAGGGGGATAGGATCTTGGTGTGCACCACTGCCCATGGCTCAGCCCAATCTCCTGCCTGAACCACCCATGGTCCACCTTGTTCCTCACTACATACTGGTGGCAGCACAAGAGAGAGGTTCAGTAGAACACTGTTGCCTGCATGCAACCTCCAGCCATTTGCTGTGGTAGTCGCAGTCACTGCTGAATGATGGAGCAATGTTCACATCATCATTCCAGGACTTATGCAGGACAGATCGTGAGGGTGGATGGGGTCCGTCCCCCACATAACAACTGACTAGCATTGAAATGAAACTTCTAAAATTCAACCACATTTGGAATGTTTAGGAAAATCAGCTGTCAAATTGCAATTTTCAAAACAGTACTTCAAAATCAGTGTTTTAAGGGATTCAGTTCAGAGATTAGTTCTCATTAAGATATAAAAATGATATCCAAAGAAGTACAAAGAGAGGGACCGCAGCACTAAGTTTTGCAAGCAGCCGCTCCCCCTGAATCAGAGTTGTGACAGTCACAAGCTGCAATCCTATACACACTTGCATGGGAGTACGTCTCCCTGAAAACATTGGGGTTTACTTCTGAGTAGACACGCATAGGATTGAGCTGACAAATTGTGCTGGGAGCAGGGCAATGTATCTGCACTCCGAGCGCTGCTGCTCCACTCCCTGTTTGGCCCGCGCACACCCCAGCCCCCAGAATCACTTTACTTCATTTAGGAGTGTACCTGGTGCAAAGGAGGGCAGAGGGTGAAAACGTGCTCTGTGCTTTTCCCACCTGCTGAGCTCCTGCCACAAATGGAGCCTGCTGTCCCAGAGGCGGTTCTATAGGGAGGGCAAAGCTCTAAGTGTTGCATGAAGCCTTACCCTGTCATGTAAATCCCTCCTCTCCCTTGCTGCTGTAGCCAGTAAGCAATGCCAAGATGTTGCTTTTCCCTGTGAGGATTGGCTAAAATGGTGCAGGAGAGATTTCCACTGCAAGGTAAGGCTTCTTGCAAAACTTAGCGCTTTGCCTTCCCTTAGATTTGCCTCTGTGCTGCCCTTGCCTGCCTCGCAGCACCCTGCGGAGCAGCTGCTTGCAAAACTTAGTGCTGTGATCCAGTGGTGTCATTCAAATGATTTAGGAACAGGAACTCACTTTTGATTGGCACTTGTCGGGAACCCGGAACCAGCCACGGAGCCCGTTAGGATCCGGAACGCCCGTTCTGGTCCGTCCACCCTGAATGACATCACTGCTGTGATCCCCCTTTAAGGTACGCCTCTGATATCTTGTATCATTTCACTTTGACTTCCTCATCTTTGAAACTGTATGTGAGAGAGAGCAAAAAATCCAAACGCCAACCCAAAGCCCTCATCCATCCACAGCAGGAGATGATGAGAGCTCATCTACTACTTCCTTGAAGTAGAAAGGTAATCATTCTTCTTTTATCACCACTTGGTGCTGGAACACCCCTCAGCAGTAAACCTCCTTCACTTCTCACCCAGCTCCTTTGAGAATAACCTTGAAATTCCTCCCCATTGTCTGTATGGCTTGCTGTATGGTGAGTGAAGAAGAGGTCATTTCCCTCAAAGTGAAGACATATTTTAATAAAGTAGCAAATCTCATGAGGATTTTCAAACTCACCCAAAACTTTTCCTTCTTCATCTGTGGAAGAAGAAGAAAAAAAATAAAAAGTACAAAACCCCCAGGAAAGTCTGGATGAATGCTTAAGAATAGCAAGCCAAATGCTATAATAATGGGCTGAATAATTTGTAAGAATTGCCACAGTGTCTCTGTTAACTTTGGTAATGAGAGACGCAGCCATACATTCTGAGTGGAGAATTTGAGCTGGGGCTTTCAACCGCAGGGCAGCTGCAGCAGCTGTGAAGTAACACAGTACCTTTGAGCAGGTGGAATGTGCCTTGCCTGTTTCACGAACTCACTCCTGTAAGAAGATATTAGTGAGAGTCAGTTTACATTACCTCCTTTTCTAATGCGCTAGAGGTCTATTTGAGAGCAGGATTAAGACAACGTAATTCCGGTGTCTATCAAGATAGACGTTGGCGGAAGCAGATACAAAGTCATTATTATAGTTTGTCAGCATATTATGCCCATGGAATATCCACTTAGCTATGACTCAGCGATCTTTAGAAGAAAACAGAAAACAAGGACTGAAAGATTTGTTGAGCTAATGTGAACTTACCAAAGAAGGGAAATTGAAATGGAATAGGGGAAAATGAGCAAAGGACAATTCTTTGAAAGGAGCATGAGAGCTACATTATTCATTGTAAAGTAACAAATAGGGAGAATAGGTTTACCTTGGGCTAGTAATTTTGGGTGTTTTGGCAGCTGACTATACAAATTTCTCCAGGCACGTAAAGTCATAAAATAGATAAGGAGAATTTACATTCTAGGCCCAGTTCTATCCAACTTTCCAGGACTGATGCTGCTGTGCTAATGGACCGTGAGCTGTATCCTGCATTGGTGGGGCCAGTCATGGAGGTAAGGTAAGGCAATGTTTGGCAAGGTTTGTTCCCTTATCTCAGGGCTGCACTGGGGCTGGAAAGCTGGGTAGGATTGGACCCTCAATTGTCCTATTAATTGTGTTTGCCTCTTGATCCTGTTTTTGGAGGTGGAGGAAAAGTATGTGCTGTAAAATTCAGGCCTCCACAGTTTGAGCCACTTTTCCACATAAAATATCTCTTTTTTGAAGGCCCCCAATCTCCTTTCAACTATAACCAGAGATTTTGATTGATTGATTGATTGATTGATTGATTGATTGAAACCTTTATTGGCATAAAACAATAGGCACAAAGCTAAGACACATCCAAAGTCTATAAATATCAGCCATACATAAAAATAAAACAAAAATTTTTAACCCCACATTTTACCCAGAATATGTACATCAGACGAATGCAATTTATTTCCGTTCTCTGGCAGAATAGCCCCTCCCCCCCCAAAAAAAACATAAAATCATCCACCAAATTGAGAAATTGAGCATCATGGAATGATTTCAGCACAAGTTACCAGCCTCGTTTTGTATGCACAGGGTGTTTTAAGCTAGGGAAGTATTAAAATTTAGGTGAGATTTGTAAAGCCACAATCTACATCTATGCTGTCATTTTCCTTTTCAATAAACCTTGCCCTGAAATCATTTCGACAGTATGGGCAACATGTCAACAACAAATTCAGTATACTAGACTGAGGGTGCAAGCCCAGCACCCACGTAGCGCTAACACGTTGTTGAGTTGGTGCTACGTCACTAACGCTGACGCGGGGGCACTGAGCAGCACGCCCACGTCCTTGCTAGAACTCTCAGGCTGACACTACCAGTAGGCTCTCCATGCCAATGCCAATGGAGAGCCTACCTTGCACCAGCCAAACTCGGCAAGAGCAAGGGAGGTTCTGGGAGGCGAGTGGACGGAACTGGGCAGGGGTGGGTGGGCTGATCAGCGTGCTGACCAGTGATGTCATGCAGGGGGAACGCGGGGGAACTCAGTTCCACTAGTTAAAATTAGGGCTGACTCCGCCCACTTCACTCTCCCTCCTCCCCCCTCCCAATTCCTCTGCAAAGAGCTTTTCTTCTTGGTTGGCCGGCACTCAGAGGGTTAAAGGGAGGGACTCCGGATTCCTAGGGGGGCGAAGGGGGAAGGGCTGCAGTGGGGAAGTCCTGTCCTGCACAGCCCCCTTCCTCTCTCCCTCCAGCCACACACGTGGAGTCAGCAGCCGCTCTGGTGAGTCTGCAGCCCACTGGGGAGAAGGCAGCGATGTCATTCAGGGGGAACAGACCAGAACGAGCGTTCCAGATCCTAACGGGCTCCGTGGCTGCTTCCGGGTTGTTGTTGTTTTTTCCAACATTTGAATTTGAACTCAATAGTGAGTTCCTGTTCCTAAATCATTTGAATAACACCACTGGTGCTGACCCAGGGAGGGGGTTGGGGTTGGGGTTGGGACGTGGCTGTTAGGCTGCATCCAAGGCCCTGTCGGCCCGATAGCAGGCGCAGATCTGAGGCACCCTACAGGGAGGCCGGAACCTCCCCTCGAGAAAGGAGACGAAAGCACTCTTACCACAGGGAGGCTCCCCTCCCTAAAGAGGGGGAGGGGAGGCTCCCACACCTAAAGTGTGCTGGATTTGGCGCAGGCCTACCGGCCTCATCAATCCAGAACAATTTAAGATTGCGCTCTGAGTGCATTTTAATCCAACCAGGAGCACAGTAATGTAATAAAAGACATGAGAGTTCTAACCTAAGATATGTATGCTCATTTTAATAATTCTTCAGACATCTCATTATGTCTGGCAGGTGGAACGCTTGCCATCTGTGTATATGTTTGACACTAATTGCAAACATTAAAAAATGAAAGCTGATTACCTAAGTATATAAACAGTATATGTAGATCTCTTCTTGGGCACCATTCCATCATTCTGGTGGATGCCAGAATGGCCAGTTGGAGATCAGGGACTTGCTAAAGAGCCAATTTTAATGTACTTTCAGATTTGCATCTTGAAACTTTAAAGCCTAAGTTAGAAATGTGCAATATTTGAGAAGTGTGGCTTGAGGGATACTTTTTCATTGTTTCAAGGAGAAACCAAGCACATTGACAGCGTAATTCCGGAAGGGATGTAGCGGCCGATAGCAGCACCGCCGCGTGGGTGTTATGGCCTGCAGCTCCAGCCTGGGAGCAAGGGCGCCGTGCCTCCTCTGCACCAGCTGAATCCGGCTGGCACAGAGGCGTTTCAAGGCAGGCAGAAGGGCGGCAGCGGGCGGGGAGTGAGCATTCCTGGGCAGGGGGTGGGCAGGCCTATAGACGTGCCAGCCCAGGGAGGGGGTGGGCCTGGGATTTGACCATTTCAAGGGCTTGTTCCCAGGCCACATGGCCACGATACAGGCCATGTGGCCCCCTCGGTTCTACGTCCGTGATTTCACGGGTGCAGATCCAAGAAGCCCAAAGGGGAGGCTGGCACCTCCTCTCGTGCAAGAGCACAAACGTGCCCTTGCACTGGGGAGGCTCCAGTCTCCCACAAAGCTGCGTTGGAGCAGACAGGCCAGCACAAGGGCCACCATAAAGTATGTTTGGACCACTTTCAGAATCAGGAAGGATGGCACATATCTGTGTGCTGGCCTCTCTGAGTCCGAGAGTGGTCCAAACATACTTTATTATGTCCCTTGTGCCAGCCAAACTTTGCCGGCCTAACTCCAGGTTAGGACTGCACCCTTGGAGTCATGAAGGGACCACTCTAGGTGTGCGCCATCCTCCCTGATTCAAAGAGTGATCCAAACATGCTTTATGGTGGCCCTTGTGCCAGCTGAACTGTGCTGGCCTAACAATGGTGGCTTCTCTCCAGGTTAGGATTGTGCTCTAAATAAAGGCTGGGTCAACAGATGACCCACACAATTGATTCCATGTACCCAAAAGTGCCTTGGGCATGTGTTTCTCAAACAGCAGTCTCCCATTCCTCCTGGCTTGGTAAATTTTGTGTGGGGGGGGGTTTGGGGGGGGGAGTTGGTTCAACCAACAAAAGTAAAATGTTTCATGGGATACGCTCAGATCTCTGGGCACATGTAATATAGCTCTTGAACCAATGCTTTGGATTATGTGGCTAGCTTAGTTCCTAAGGACCCAATCCAAACCAACTTCCCAGCACTGCTGCAGCCATGCCAACAGGGTGACTGCGGCAACCTGCAGTTGGGAGGGCATCAGGGAGGCCTCCTGAAGGTAACACTTGTTTTCTTGCTTCAGGGCTGCTTTGCAGCTGTATCTGTGTTGGAAAGTTGGATACGATTGGGCCCTAAGTGCCCAATTGTATCGACCCTTCCAGCAGCCATACAGCCACAGTGGAACCCCAGTGAGGAGGCCTCTGGGACTGCCCACTGCAGGACGCACTGCAGGACGCACAACTGCATCAGTGCTGGAACGTTGGGTAGGATTGGGCTCTTAGAGGAATTTGGATGGGTATGAACTAAGACAATTAAGCTTTACGAAAACCATGCACAGCAAATAAAAGCAGCAGCGAAAAGAAATTAAAAAGATAGATCAACAACATAGAAACAATTTAGCTCGGCTCACCAATCCCAGTTAGTTTTGGAAGGAACGTTTTTTAGATAAAAGGAGAACAAAAATGAAAAACACAGCCTCAAGCTGGCTATAACTCCAAATAGACTTTTTACAAAGAAAGATCAAGATAGCATTCCCAGGTAATGTAAGTACCTTTCGATGGGAAATGCTACCATCCTCTAAGCTGCATCACACTGTATTAAACTGGGTGAAAGATGAAGCACTGGGAAGATCTTAATGATATGAACTGCCAGCCACCTGATCCTAAGCATGGGCGTACTTGGCTCGACCTGCAAACCCTGTACCATTATTAGTCATGTTGCATCAGTGCATGATTAAATATCTCCACTGTATGCTCTACATATTAATTTGAAAAGGCATGGCTTAAAACAAGGAACTAGAAAATGGGGAGGAAAACACACATAACCCCTGCTAACTGGACAAGAGGCACTTTTTCAAGTGGTGTTCCTCTTATATTTAGCAGGGGGAGAGTAACTGTCCCTCTTCCCCCCTGCACAGTGCCTTTTCTAGTGGCTGTTGCTGGGGGTGATTGGCATCTTTTTTAGATTGTGAGCTTTTTGGGACAGGGAGCCATTTAACGTTGTTGTTATTTGCCTGTAAACCACTTTGTGAACTTTGTGTTGAAAAGTGGTATATAAATACTGTTGGTTGGTTGGTTGGTTGGTTAAAGTCTTTCCAACAGACAAGATATGACATGGAGCTTTTGAACTCTACAGCTGCATGGTTTCTTTTTGCCAGACGAGGAGAGGGCCATAGTTATTTAGGAATGGTATGCAGCTCCTTCAAGTACTGCCCTTTTATTAAATCCAATAAAAAAGCTTCCAGAACAATGGGAAAAGTGAAAAATGCCCAACGTTATCTTCACAGCATCTCAGAATTTGTGATGCAATAATAAAGTCAAAATTGGCACACCGAAGGCCTAGTTAGACCAGATGCATTTCTTACAAAATAGTGACCATATAGAGGCCATTTGGTTTTATTAAAACATTGAGCATAAATACGGTTTTGCACTAGGACCTGGCACAGAACAAGCCTTGGAAATGCTATGTTACATCAACAAATGCTTTTTAATTTGATGATTTTGGGGAAGCTTTCTACAAACATTGAAATAAAAATAAATTTTCAAAAAGAACGTTTTCCACTTCCAGAGCTGCTTCGTCTGTATTTTTTTTCCAGCATGAAATTGACTTGTTCCAGGCTTGAGATATTACTATTTGTACTCTTATTGATCCCGAAGGACTTATTGCATTGTACAGTATCTCACCGGATTCTCACACCAACATGGTGAACATAAGAACATAAAAGTCTTATGATTCTTGGTGAGGCCAAGAGAGCCCAAGATGCAGTGGTGGTCCTGAGGTTTTTCCCTGCCAAGGGTCAAACTCCCAGTCATCTTCCCCCCACCCCAGAAGTAATTGCAGTAGCATCATCGCATCACTATAATTACCTCCTGAAAGCAGTGCCTGCCCCCTTCAGGGGCATAAAGAACTGCTGGGCTCTTTTGGGCACCTTGCAGTGGCATGAGGCCACTTCCTTTGAGCAACTTCATGGTACTGCAAAGGGTGATTGGTTCCTCTGACCTTGTGGCGCAGCACCGATGGCTCCTCCAATGGCTGGAGGAAATTCACGCTGAGTTTTCTCTGACCATTGGAGGAGCCAGGTGCCCCCCCCCAACCCAGCTCCTCGGATGATAGGAAGAAACTCAGCAGGAATTTCCTCCGACCATTGGAGTAGCTAGGGGGCACCACCTGAAGCAATTCGTGGTGGTCCAGGCGAAGCCCCCAGCTCCTCTGATGATCGGAAGAGTCGGTGGCACCTGGAGTGCCATGAAGCCCAGCAGCTTCACAGCGTTCCCTCTCATTCTGCTCCCTTCCTGTCCTCCCCATGATGGCATACCATTGCCGGAGGCCATGATGGATCTAATAGCAGGTTACCGCTGCCACTTGTGGTGGCAGCCCAGCTGTTCCCAATGGTAGGTTGTGTTTGCAACTGCCATAAAGCGCCTTTCGCCATCAGAATGCTAATATGGGCAGCCTAGAATTGAGCCATGTTGCTTTCAGTGACAGTGGGGTATGCAGTTTAGAATCTTGGCTGTGATGACGTCATCCATTGCAATTGGGTGAAATTATTCTACTCAGCCAGCCAAATAAATGTTGCTTTGCTTAGAGCTTCACACATTGTTCTTTGCACATTGTCAGGGAAACTGGAGTTGCCAAAGACTCAATAATAATAATAATAATAATAATAATAATAATAATAATACTTGTACTTATATACCGCCTTTCTTAGGTCACCAGATTTCTCTAATGACTATAATTCAAGGTGGTTTACATAAGCAGACTTTATTCAGAAACCCAAAGGTTTTTACAATTTTTACAGAAACGTTCTATCTTCCAAGAACTACACACATACAGATGGATCTTTATGGATTTAGTCCTTCTTTCTGGCCACCCGTTTGTCTTCTTGCTCCTTGCTCCCACCAGAGAAGCAGCTGACTTCGGCACAACTCCCCCTCACACAAGGCAGCCGGAGACAGCTTAGCTGTTAGTCACAATTACGAGGTCTGCCACTCACAGAGACTTCCGGTAGTCTCGAACTGGCGACCTTCAGATATTCAGCTCTTATCTTCAGGCAAACGGAGGCATTAACCCTCTTGACTAAATCTTCTGCTCAAGCTTCCTTTTGCTCTGCAATGCCCACTCATGCAAAAAAAAGACCTTTCACATATTACCGCTGGGAAGAAACAAAACCTCAGTGCAAATCCCCATTAGTGAAGGTGAAGAAGACATATTTTGCATGAAGGAACAGGCAATGTGAAGCACTTTGTCTTCTGGTTCCCTTTGCTTCATCACAATGTACAGAGCTGCCATCAGAGTGCCTGCCCTTCTGATGAGTGCGGATGGAAGTAGAACAGTGGTTCCCAAACTGTGGATCGGGAGCCAATTTCAGATGGGTCACGAAGCACCTACTGTACAGCAGCCATATTGAATGGGATGCTAGAAGAGAAAAGGGCTGTGTGTCAAGGTTTAAATAGGTTTTGCTTGTGTCAAGTTTTTGCTTGTGCAAAGGTTTAAATAGGCTTTTTTTCTTTCTGATTGAATTTGCTCTTGGAAAATGGCTGAAAAATAACCCAACTTATTCTCAGGAAAGCAGCAGGCTCTGGCATCACAATGCCATCACAATGCCATCACAATGGCATCACTTCTGGTCATGATATCACTTCCAGTGGGTCCTGGACAGATTATCATTCTAAAAAGTGGGTCCCAGTAGGTTTGAGAACTGCTGGAGTTCTCACCGATTCTAACCGATCTTCATCCCCATTGTGACTGTATTGCATCATTGTCTACCCAACCTACAAGTTCCAGATACAAATACTTTTGTTGATGGCGCTAACTGAAAGCTCACTTTGATCCTTAGAAGCGGGATTTTTAGCCAAGGGTGGCATCGTTTCAGTTTGATGGCGCAAGGGAGAGGCTATTCCAAAAGCTGAAGCTGCCACCTACATGATGTTGAGCTTCTGCGTGGAGGTTAAAACTGAGGCAAGGTCAGGAATAGCAGTGCTCATGGTATAGTTTTTCTGGCTTCTTAGAAACTACTTTTGTGAAATACAAAGTGACAGACTGCTGCTATGGAAAGATGCACTAGGGATTGAGGGCAGAATCACAGGCAGGAGTGCACCAAAGACCCCCACTTTGTCACAGAAAGTGTTAGGGGTCAGCAGTTAGATTGAAATTCTATTTACATAAGTGGCTTACATGAATGGAGGACAGCAGGAAATAAGAAGTTCAAAGGGATTCATCAGCTGCCCTAACGGGTGTCACGCTTTTCTCCTGATGAATTACTGGGTACTCGTGTTTTCTTTTTCTGGTCTTGTTTGGACTGTTAGTTGACCTTGTCTTCCAAACTGAAAAGAGATTTTCAGTACTGCAAAATGGAATCAGCCTAAGTAATTAAACACCAGCCTCAGAACCTTTCCTGGAGCATCTCTCGTTCAACACACAAGCCAAGCATTTGTGTGGCAGCACAGCAGAGACTGTGGCTTGATGGGCACAAGTGAGAGTTGGGAGGCAGATGCTTGCAGCTATTTGTAATTGGGCGCAACTATGTGGCACCCTTCCCATGGAGTCAGATCTGGGTCTTTTTGCCTTGCCCAAGGGCCCAATGAAACGTCTGTGGCGAAATCAGGAAAAGGGGATAGATTTAACATACCAGTTGGGAAGGTGAGCCCTGGAGTTTTATTTCCTCCACCATTTTGAACAGGAACCCTCCTCTTTCAGAAGTGTTGCTTTCTTTTTTCTTCAGACAGGATGGAGAAGGCTTTGGATTGGAGTGCCTATCCAGTGCTGCTAGCAACCCAATCCTATCACCACTACCCTGCTGATGCTGATGCACCACATGAGCAGATGCTGCATCATGCAGGGGAACAGTCCTGGAGGTCTCCTTAGGTTAAAGGAACATTTGTTTCCTTGCCCAAGGGTAAGCCTCTGCTTCCTGAATGCCCTCGTCCCACCCCTGCCCCGCCGCATTCTCCCCAACCACTCCCCTTACTGGTACCAAGGCTCCTTTGCGGACTGCTGGTGAACAGCCATGCCCACTCACCACTTGTGGCAGTGGCTCAACTGTGCTGAATGGCAATATTGCGCTTTGCAACAACCACAAAGGATCTTGCATTGCTGGAACAATGCAACCTCCTTACTAAGAAGCTTAGTGCAACCTCCTTACTTAAGAGGTAGGCTACCTCGGAGTGCCGGATGCAGGGGAGCGGCAATGAGATGCAGATATCTAGTTGTCTTGTATGTTCCCTGAGGCATCTGGTGGGCTGCTGTGAGATGCAGAAAGCTGGACTAGATGGGCCTTTGGCCTGATCTAGTGGGGCTCTTCTTCTGTTCTTATGTTAAAACTAGTTCCAGCAGTGCAAGGCCCTCATAGGATTCGGCTGTTAATCATTCGGGATGGTAGGATGTAGAGGCCATGAGCCTGAGATGCAAATTAGAGCTTTCCAGGTTCAAATCTTGTCCCTGCTCTTAATTCACTAGGATCACAATCCTAACCCAGTTTCCAGCACTGGCATAGCTGTGTCAGTGCTGCATTCTGAGTTGGGGAGGGGCAGTCACGGAAGCCTCCTCAAGGTAAGGGAATGTGGTTTTTTCCCATACCTCAGAGCTGCATTGCCCTTACCCAGGTGCCGGAAACTTGGTTAGGATTGTACCCTGGGCAGCCTCAGGGGCAGAGCAATCCAACGCTGCCCATCGTGTCGACACTACATCATAGAGTTGATGCGATGGCCTCAGTGCTGATGTGGGGGAGCCAATCGGCACCCCACATCAGCGCTAGAGCAATGGAACCAGTGCTGCAGGCAAGCAGCCATGGTCTTGCCGATGGAGTTCACTTTCGCCATCCGGAAACAACATTTTTCTACAGGATTTGCAACAGAGACTAAGGCTGCTCCTTGGAGTGGGCATGAGGGAGGACAAATGCCAGGTTGTCCTCCCTGGTGGCATGAGAGGTGCGGGGTAAGGGAAGACATAGACAGCTCACAGTGTCCATGCCGGGGCAACAAGTTTGTGGGATGATCGCGGCAGCTCCGACGATGCTTACCTGGTTCAATGAGTTGCTGTGAAGAGCCCCTCGACTGGCCAAGCACAGGCCAGCTGACCAGTCCCTGCGGGGGCAACTAAGACAGTCTGGCTCAGTTAATGGCAGAGCCGGGACTCGAGTTGAATGGCTCGCCCAATGAGATCATTGGGGTGGAGGCGGCTAGGCCTTTCACCCCCAGTTTAGTTGGATGTTACTTGGATGTTACTTGAAGGACTCCCCTTTCAAGTACTTAGTTCCTGGTTTGCAAATCCTGATGTGTAATATTCAGTCAGGGGCGGTTCTACTAGAAAGGGCACCCATGGTGCCCAATGAAAGCGTGCCCCATGGGGGCACGCAACATCATGATGTCACGACATTGTGACATCATGACGTGGCGCCACGCGGCGCCCCGTCCTCCACTCCAACAGGCGGGAGGGGGCACCAGGCGGCAGCGCATTCTCCGCGCTCCGGCTGGCTCTTTAAGGCCAGCCGGAGCGCGGAGAACACAGCGCAGGGCCTGGGCGGGGGCGGGCCGGGCCGTGGGCACCATTTTGGGGGCGTGGCGTGCCATGGTTATGGCGCCCACTCCCAAGATGGCACCCAGGGCTCGTGCCCCCCTAGCCTCCCCTAGATCCGCGCCTGTATTCAGTAAAAGTGGCCCAAGTAACATCCAAGCTGCAGTCTGCTGTCTTTATTTGAGTGTGCATGGGTAAAAAGTATTATAATGCAGTAATAAGCCACTTTGGCCACCCATTATGGGGAAAGTCAGGATAAAAATCTATTTAATCAATCAGTCAATCAATATTCAAAACCCTGCTGAAGACATGACATTTTCAAGTGACACTTTCCCAAAAGCAGACTTTGCTTTTGTAACTATTTTCCTGTGCTTATATCTGTAGGAGCAGCCAGGCAAGTTCCTCCCTCAAGGCTTCTGCTGGTTAACAAAAGCATATGTTAGACTTTTGATAGCTGTGGGGATACAGAAATCCTTGGTTGCAGATGTTATAACCTAAATATTAATTGACATTTTGGAAATGAGGCCATTTTGATAAACTGGTATAAACAAGGAATGCTGAGATGGCCTGATAAATATTTGCTTGGGAGGACTTTCAGAATCACCGCCAAGAATTTAATCAGTAGAATTTTTTTTTCAAATATGCCAACTTTACCTTATTTTGTTAAGTGTGTCTATAATCTGTATCAGAATACTGAATTGGGGGTTGCATTGTGAACACTCTTGGGGACACATACCACAAGGTATGAATAAGATGTCAAATGGAAACACAGAAGGCGTAGAAATATAGCAGTTCTTGACAATTTGAGGAAAAATACTCAGAATACTGTATATTTGTAAAAACCTCATTTTAAAATTGTGGTATAGATTAGCCTGCCTATGTAAGCCACCTTGGGTATTTGCTTCGGCATGGGAAAGGCATGGTATAAATTCTTAAAAAGAGAGAGCGAGAGACATAGCACAATCCTCAGAAGTAAATTATATTGTGTTCAATAGGGCTTACTCTCAGGAAAGTATGCATAGGACTGCAGCAGAGATACAGAAACTGAGCTGGACAGAGGAGCTGCTATATGGTAGTCTGTGACGTCTTCTTAGCCATTGGTTAGGTCCAGTTGTGGTCCTACCATTTTGCGGGAGGGACCAAATGCCCCTGGTGCAGCACTGATGAAACAGGAAGAGGGCGGTGACGAAGAGGCTTGCCTCTCAAAGTGTTTGGCCCACTGCCCTCCCTTGCCCCTGTATGGCTCTGAAATGGAGCCTGGTGTGGCATGGGGGCGTGGCTGAGAGGCACATGAGGGCGGTGCTTCTCTGTCCCTGGGCGGCCCATTGGCTGGGTCCACAACTGGATTGGTCTGTTGTGATACCATAGATGTCTGAAGGGGAGACAGAGAACCAGAAAGCAGAGACAGGAACATTTGATGAGAGGCGTGCAGTTCTACAAGGAGCAGGAAGTTAGATGGGAACATCGCTGATATGAGGATACACTTACTAGAATGGGAATAAAGGAAGAAGTGTGGGGATAGGAAAGCATGTGAAGGCTAGATCTTGGTTTATCTATCTGAGAGTCAGGCAGAAATGGATGGAAGATCATTTTATCTTGAATCCCACAGTAGGGACACATTTAATTGGGAATTATCAGATATTGGATAACCAAGCACTGATAAATCAAATTATGTTCATGCATGTGTGAACCAGTCTGAAGACTACATATTAAGTCCATGGGTATTACTGATAGTTGTAATACAGTGTGCATTTTACATATGTGCTCTATGTATTTTTAGCATTGTTTTGAAAGCGGTCCTACACTTTGTAGGACTGTCACCTTATTTTCAGTCCTCCGACTCGCTTCCTGTGAGTGGTGCCTGCTTGTGTAGTAGTGTAGTAATACACTGCTTGTGTAGTAGTGGTGTAGTATTTGCACACTACAAAAAGCCAGCAAGACACAGGAGACAGCGACAGGAGGGCTGCAATCACAGGCAGACGCATCACTTTCACGATGGAGCGGATTTTGAGCCACAGAGAATTGAAACCAGAAATGTGGGATCCTTTGGTATGGGGGATGCTTGTAATCAGATCAGAAGCAGACTTCTGTTCCACTGTTGTAAATGTTAATGTGGACTTAAACCCAGAAGCACTTTTAATTTCACCCTCCCTCCCTCCCTTCCTCCCTCACACACACACACACACACAGACACACACACACACACACACACACACACACAGAGAGAGAGCCATGGGGAACATTCCTCAGGTCTGTAGTACAAAGGGATAAGAACTTAAATCTTTCCTCTCACACAATTTTCTCACCTTAAAATCTACATCCAAGTTGGTCCCAAAGTAGCTGTTTGCTCCAACTGCTGCTTGGGGACTCAAAAAACCTTTGGAGAGGGAAAGCAGCATGAGGAAAATGAGTTGTTTTTTGTTGTTAAGAATACCTATATACCACTTTTCAACAAAAGTGGCTCACAAATTTATGTATTAGTTATTTTGTTTCTGTTGTACCTTGTAACATGGACATTGCACATTACATTGTAAAATTAATCAACACTTTGTTCCCAAAGGGCTCACAATCTTAAAAAAAAAAACATATAGAAGAAACACCGGCACCAGCCACATGGTGGGACTCCATGCTGGGTTGAAGAGGGACAGTTGCTCTCCCCTTGCTAAATATAAGAGGAGCACCACTTTAAAAGGCAGTTAACATCCTCCTTCCCCTATGCCACAATCAGTCTCAATCAGGATTGCCCCCCATGGCTATTTTTGTGAAATAAGAGGCTCTTCCAGGCTGAAATGTCTTTCTTCAGAGGGAAAGTAAGTGCTCATCTAGTCCAATCCTAAATTTTCAACAGGGTTAGCAATTACAAGCTCCAACAAAATAGGTGTTTGACAAAGATACCTTCAGAAAGCTTCCTAAGGCCACATTTTAGAACAATAGCCATAATGTTTTAGGAAACCATTCTAAATGCAGCATACGAGAGACAGAATATTGTGTCACTGCAAACTAAAAAAAAATCCCAGGCCGTCAGTTACACAGGGAAACCGATTAAAGGCAGCAAAAAAAACAACAACCCCAAAACTGTTGTTAGGTGCTGTCTTCTTTATGGGATGTAAAGCTTTGCATATTTTCTTCATTACGTTTTTATCGCAGTGGAAGCATTTTGTGACAAGCTCAGCTTCTTTTCAGTTGAAATGCTGCATTCCCGGCCCTGAGAGCCATTCACATATGTTTCTCTGTGATGACTCAGCCCAGAAGCTACTATCAAAGCATTGGACTCTCTAGGGCAACTTCTGTTTGTCTGTGTACAAATGAACACAAAAAGCAGCCACTTGGAAAGGCACATAGAAAGCTGAGTACACCAGCCCCTTTCGCAGAAGTGATTATAATGCCATTGGTTTAAAAAAAAAAAAGTGGGGGGAGAAAAGAGAATCCCCTGCAGACTTTTTTTTTTATTTTGATAGTGCATTTTTATAGAAAATTCTCATTTTGGTTTTGCGATGTAGAAAAAAACAAACAGCAAGCATTTTTTTTTGTCTGTGAGGAGCTGATGCTATCACAGTAGAGCAGATAGAACATTTGTTAGTGAAATTCGTTTTAAAGAAGGTGGTCAAGTCAGAAACCTTAGAACTGGCCTGGGCAAGTGGGTCTGGTCAAGGTGAACACAACTCACCGGACATTCATGGTGACCTGCCAGGAGCGTGATAAGCTTCTGCTGGCTGATTAGGATCAGTGGCATCACTGGGGTTTGCTTCACCTGGTGTGGGAGGTCCATGCGTCACCCCCATGAGGGACCTCTTTCCGTACCAGACCCTACAAATTACAATATCGTATGTACAGCCTGAATGCAGTGGCTCGCAAGGGTTTATTTATTTATTTTTCATATATAACAATAAAAGTCGTTGGCTATCAGCAGTAATGGCTAATTGCCCCCACCCCACCTCAGGCACCCAGGCTGGGGCTTGCCTCCCCATTGGCTGCAGAGCTGGGGGAGGTGGGAGCTGAGCTCTGGTCTGGTGCGCTTTTTCCTGACTGAGCTCAGTTCAGCCCGATCGGCAACCCCGCCCTCCCGCCCTATCGTACAGTCTGAGATTAGCTGGTTGCTTGTTATAGGGCGGGGTAGGGATTTTTTGCTGTCATACTGATTGGCCATGGATGGCAGTTTTTTCGCCTACCCCAGACTGTCGTGGGACAGGGTGGGGTTTTTTGTGGTTAAGCAAAAGGTTTCTAATATTGGTCACTTGGCATGATGCGTGCGGGGTAGGATAGGCAGGGCCTATCTTGGTGTCCTAACTGAGGCAGCAAGGTCAGGGGGTGACCCTTCCGGCTCTGATGATGCTTAACCGGCTCGAAGAAGCTGACTGGCAAGCCCCTTGACTCGACTGGCAAGGCTGCACAAGGTTCATCCTGCGGGCTAAGCAGTTCAGCTGCCTTGACCCTTCGGGGGCGACTATGAAAGGCTGTCTCAGTCCAATGACTGAGGATGGCTCTGAGTCGAATGGTTCACCCTAGAGACCCACAAAGGGAGGTAGACAGCTAGGACGTTTCCCCCGATCTAGCACCCCGCACGCTGGGGGGGCTAAGGTTATATTTTCTCCCCAACCTGCCCTGCAGCAATGTTGTATAAATTTTAATAAAGTGGCCCAGTTAAACCCCAAGCCACAGTCTGATGTCTTTTTTGGTGGGTGCATGGTAAAGGTTGCCTAACAAATCAGTAAGCAACAAAAAACCAGGGGCCAATTAGATGATGCCCCACAAATAAATAAAAATTCTAGTTTTGCTTCTGATACATGGAAATGAGAGCTGACTCATACTAACACCTTATTGGTTCTCTGAGGAAGGAAGGTGGGGCATTCGCTACCACAAGGGTATGCCCTTCCCTTGGTAAAGGCAGGGCCGGACTTCACAGATGTCTCCTCCTCTTCCTGCGGAAAGGCATCCCATCGCCCTTCTCTGGCATCCCATCTCTGGCGGAGCAGGTAGCCTTCTTCTGAGCTCTGTTGAGCTCAACGTCTCTTCCCTTTGTTCTTCACACCTTTTCTTCCTGGTTCCCCATCCACTCCCATTCTCTCATCCTCCCTCCCATAGTGAGCTACAGAGAAGAGCAGGGACAGGGAAAATGATCCGTGGCAGCCTCTCCAGCCCGGCTCTGCCGTGAGCGGGAAGCTAGCAGCCGTGAGGGTGTGCTCCGCGCGCCTCTTGAGACTCCTCCACCAGCCCGCAGCAGCCTCTCCAGCCCGGCCCTGCCGCGAGCAGGAGGCTTGTCTTTGTGAGGGCGCACACGCATGCATGTCTTTCTCCAGAGCCCTTTGGTTGCTTCCGCGCCACCAGAGAAGCCCCGGGAACATCGACTCCGCTCTGCTGGTCAACGACATGGAGTTCTTCGCCTCATCTGACTCAGCCATGCCTGAATCAGCAGCGGCGTGACCATTGGGCCCGACCAGCCTCATTTTGGTGGCGAGCACGCTCTCTGGCCACCATATTGCCTGCCCTTTTACCTGTTCCCGCCTTTTTTTTACTGCAAGCCACAGCGAGCCCTATGGAGCAGCCTGAGGATCTAGACCAAATGCAGGATGGTAGGGGGCAAGTGAGATTGGGGGCAGAGGAGGGGGTGGAGGAGGTAGACCCAAGGTCCCCCAAACCTCCAAGAAGGGCAAGAAGGGCAAGAAGCCAGGTAAACCTCCCACTGAAGGGGTAGTCAAGGAGGCCATGGAGCAAGCTCTCAGGTCCCATGTAGAGGATATTATCATGGCCTGTAAAGCCTCCTCAGTATCTCGTTCCAAGTGCCACCAGGAGGAGTCACCAGGATCCTGCGCTGCCTCAGATTCGTTCTCCTCAGCCAGTGACTCTCCCCCCCTATTACTCTCCTCGTAGAATTAAGGCTGGGCACAAGAGTAGGACCCGGAGTCACAGGTAACCTCCTAAGAAAAGTAAATGCCATCCCATCTCTACTTCCTCTACTTCTTCCTCAGACTCAGACCGCGAGGAAGGGGAACTTTCAGGGGATGGGATGACAGCGGCCAGGAGAACAGCGGCCAGGATGGCAGCGGCCAACTCATAGAGCGAGGGAGGGGCGCAGGTTCTGCTGGCTACCGCTCGGGCAATTTTGCCTGAGCAGTGGCCAGGAGACGCCAGCACCTCCCCAGTTCTGGGAGTCCCGGGGGGCAGTCCCGGGGGGGGGGGGCCCACACAGCCTCCCTCGGTCATGGCACCCATGGCTCTTCATTTTTAACACTCACACACACCACACACACACACACACACACCCCTCAGAAGGCCTCCTAGAGGCCTCCAAAAGGCATTTCCAGTTTCCATGAAAACCACAAGTGCCATTCAGAGGCACAGAGAGGCTATGTGCAATCTCAGAAGGCCTCCTCAAGGTGTGGTACCCAGGGTAATTGACCCCTTTACACCCCCTAGCTACACCACTGCCTTTGGCTTGCCTCCCTCCTCTGTCTTTTCCTGCCTTCACACAGAGTTTGCAAGTTGCTGTTCCTTCACAGGCCGGCAAAAGGTTGAGTTAATACAATGCAGGAGATCAGTGAAGAGGATTTCCTGCCATTTTTTAATTATAAAAAACACCCACGGTGGCAGGGGGGGGGCTTGTCACTGCAGTGTTGGAAGAGGGTTTATAAGCCTTTCTCCTCATGCCATTTTCCCAATTTAAATTAACCCCCCTAAAACCACTATTTGCTCCCTGAGAGAAAGCGTATAAACACCTGGAGGCCCTTGGACCTTCAGCAGTCTTCTTGCTTTATCTCCATGGAAACCAGACGTGTTTTTTTCCTTCCTGATTCAGCAGCTTCCTCTCTGCTCTTCACTTTCAGGGATGTCTCTGATTTATATCTCCAGGCCCACAGCTATCACAGACTTGAGCCAATATGGTTCAAGGCGTTCATGCTACCTTTCAGCTTTCCCAAGAGTATACGTATTTCCTTTTCTTCATTAAAAACAAAAAAGTTTGAAGAATAGTATGTCTCATTTTCCAAGAATTTGTAATAGGGTTGATGTGACATCGTGCTGTATTTTTGTGGCGCTAATGTGTAGAGGACAGAATGTGAGCACAACTGGCCTCATGTTGAAGTCACATAAAACTGTCAACTAAGGCTGCAATCCTATCCACACTTACCTGGGAGTAAGCACCATTGACTATAATGGTACTTCTGAGTAGACATGCATAGGCTTGGGCTCTGAGTCCCTTACTACAGAGTCACACAAGAGCAGAGACTTGTTTGAATTTGGTGAAGAATTTAAAAGGATTGAGTAACAACAAAATTGCTCTCCCCCACTACTGTTCCATCACCATCCTTAAAGTCCGGTGGTTCTTGTTTTAATTAAGGTGACTTATGTCTCAGTCCTAGTCAGACACCGCAACAATGTGGCATGGATCCCAGCATGATGTCCGTCATACACCTAAGCCCATCCGGGCAATGCCACACCAGCTCAGCCCTTCCGATAACATTGGCACAGCCTTTCTCAGCAATGCCAATAGTATCGCAACATACATCGCAACATAGCCTATTACCCACAGAGCAGCACCTTGACACACAAACACACAACATGGCATGACACGGGGATGCCACTCCATCCCCAACTTGTATGGGAGCCACCGTGGCATCAGCAGCAAAGAGGCCAAAGCAAAGACCTGGTAGGAGGCCTATGTGCCCTCTACCAAAGGTTCAAGTCGCCTTATCCCACACAGACATCCGAGGAATAACTTTCTGAACACAGTAGAGATAGGGCAGAAAGATAGCTCCCTGGGAAGAGGACAGCACATGCTACAGCCACACAAGTCCCTCCATGGTGAGGGATGGTCCCCCTGTGGGGGCATGTGCAGGGCCCAGAAACCGTCTGTCTGCCTCCCAACATCCCAGAGTCCTCGCCGGTTCTGTTGCTATGGGAGGCAGCAGGGCCACAAACCAAGGGCCCTGGTTGGAGCGGATTGGACAAGTCTATCCTCCAGTTCTCATTACCATCACTTGGCAAGTGGCAAGGGCCCATTCTCCCTGGCTGTGGGGATATCCTTGTTTCCCACCTGCTCGCAACCTGATCAGCTCTGAAACAGCCAACCTCATTTGTTGAATTTTAATAATAATAATAATAATAATAATAATAATAATAATAATAATAATGATGATGATGATGATGATGATGATGATGATGATGATGATGATGCTTGGATTTATATACCGCCTTTCTTAGGTCACCAGATTTCTCTAATGACTATAACTCAAGGCGGTTTACATGGGCAGACTTTATTCAGAAACCCGAAGGTTTTTACAATTTATACAGAAAAATGTTCTATCTTTCAAGAACTACACACATACAGATGGATCTTTCTGGATTTAGTCCTTCTTTCTGGCCACCCGTCTGTCTTCCTGCTGGCTGATAAATGGCTTCCCTGCTCCCACCAGAGAAGCAGCTGAACTTTGGCACAACTCCCCCTCACACAAGGCAGCCGAAGCTCAGCTGTTAATCAGTCGCAATTAACGAGGTCTGCTGCTCACAGAGACTTCCAGCTGTCCCGAACTGGCAACCTTCAGATCTTCAGCTCTTATCTTCAGGCCAACGGAGGCATTAACCCTCTCGACTAAATCTTCTGCCCCAGAATTTTAGCCAATTAATCTCCAATTAAGTGGGCACTTCCCCATATAGCCTTGCACTAACTTAGCAGTAGCTCCCGACCCTCAATGTCTTCACACTACTCTGCCAACCTCTTGTAAATTTTGTCCAGTTTGCCTTGCTTTGCTTTGGAATAAAGAGCTTTACCCCCCTCAGCCTTGGACTGGCTCCTTCCTCGGACCCCAAAGAACTCCCAGCTGGCTCCGAGAGTCGCTAAAGGCTGAAACAGGGCATTCACTGCCTAGAATGAATTTTTTTTTCACTGGGGAGGAACTGGGACAGGTCACAAGTGAGCCTCAGCAGCATCCAGACAAATACGGGTGCTGGTAGCTCACTGCAAAAAGGCACCAGCTGGGAGCCAGACAAGATGTCTTGGATCCCAGACCAAGACACCTCCTAACTAGCAAAGCACTCACGGTTCATATGACAAACTGAAACACCCATAGCAAGACCAAAGGAAGATTGGGGAGACAGAACCCATACCAGCATGATGGTTTGGAACATGAACTTTCCCTTTCCTGGGGGTGGTGGGAGTAGACTGCAAACCCTGCAAAGTGGCAGGTGTGCAGTCCTAAAAAGGGGGGTTATGATGCATGCTTGACTAGCAGTCCCAATGATTGGAATCCTTAGCATTGCTGAGAAGGGAGCAGACACTCCCAGTTCTTAGGTATTGCGAACGGAAGGAATGGTTAAGCAACACCATTGATAGCCGAGATACATTAGATTGTCCTAGAGGGTCAGAACAAAGAGGAAAGATAAGAGCAGCATAAATACTTTACGCTCAACATTGGAAATCCACAGAAATACCATCAGTCAAGATTGATGGACAAAAGTTTTGGAATTAGCAGAAATGGACAAACTCACTATTTCTCTTAAGGAGAAGTCAGTAAATACATTCATGAACAATTAGAAGTCACTTATGGTTTTCTTACACGAGAGAGAGAAAATGATATAATGATTTGTGGATTTGAAGAATAAAAGTAATTATAATTAACTGTTAAGAAGAGATCAGAGAAATGTAAGAGAAAGTGATGAGGAAAGATGTTTAAGAATGGCTGAAAGCGATTTGTATTATGTAGATTGGAGTGGCTTGGGTTTTTACAAAAATAATATATTGTTCTGTGCTTGCAGCCATTTATAGTTAATCTGTATATGTTTATGTATTATGTGTGTGTTTTTAATTTACAGTCATTGATGTTTCATGTGTATTGATTAGAATTGTCCTGTTATTGGTAAATTAAATGTATAAAATGGTTTGTTGTTGTTTTTTTAAAGAATGAAGGGGAAGGAGAAATGCATGAGAGGGAGATGCAGCATTACTATATTGCAGCATGGGATTCTTCTCGATGTGGGGTGCATTGTCCTTCCCTTTTTGGGCTTGTGAAGTAAAGGTTCCATTTGAGCCTTTCTGTGTGGAGATCTCCTGCGAACCAAAATCTGAGAAGACAAGAGTTGACAAAATACCTTGCCATACATGTTTTGAGGAACAGGGTTTGTTTGTGCAAAATGCTCCCCCCCCCCATGCACCATGCCTTTTCACCATAGTTCCCATCACCAAAGTTTCTCTTTGAGAAATCAGAGCACTATAGCCTGTGCTGCACATCTGATAATCGGAGATATAAATCTCCATGCCAGAACATTGAATACTGGAGTCGGCATGCTGTGATTGGCTGACAAATGTAGTATGTACATTTATGCTCTGTGGTAAGAAATCAGGTGCAGGGGAGCATTGGCAGGAGATGCAATTTTCTGCTACTTTTCCTTTACCCTGCACCCCCCCAGAAATAACCACACAAGACCAGTGCTTGGACTGACAGGGCCACTTTATTAATTATTTAGAGGATTAATATATAAAAGAACTTGCAGCTGAATCTAACCCCAAAGCGTGCGGGACTGTGGGGAAACGGCTCTAGCCGTCTACCTCCCCGGTTGATCAGGATGATCATGGCTGACTCCAGACTTCTGACTCCAGACTTCTGACTCCATCTGACTCCAGACTTCAGCTCATTGCTTCAAGCTGAAGTCCATCCTCGCCGACCCGAAGGTCGAGGCAACGTGTCCAAGACAGGCTCACCCCGGCACACACCATAAGGGTAGCCATTATGAATCCGATCAGGGTACGACCCACCGCTCGACGAGCCGGTAAGGCAACTTATGAGCGGCCCAGCCGATCCCCAACCGTGTTGCCTCCGATGGACGCTGAAAGCCTACCTTCCTACCCCCCGCACGCTACCTGCCAGGGAAAAGTGACCGTTACCTAACACCCTGTGCCCCGGGTCAGACTGGGGTAGGTGAAAAAACCAGCAGCTAAGGCCAATCAAGCTGAAGGCAAAAAATTCCTACCCGGCCCCGAAGCGACCAGTTATCTCAGCCTGATGACGGGAGGGTGGGAGGGAATCGCCGATCGGAGCCCGAATGAGGCGGGGGCGGGGTGAGTATGCATACCAAGCTCCCCTGCCCCCTGATCGGCCACCGTATTGGCCCGTCGAAGCTCTGTTCGTGTGTGTCCAGGTGGGCAGGGCAAATGAGGCTGCGTGCGTGGCGCGCAACCATTATTCTCCATTGTTCCTTGTAGGTAGGTGGGCTTAAAGGTAAAGGTTTCCCCATGACCGAATGGTCTAGTCGTGACCATTCGTAGGGGGCAGTGCTCATCTCCATTTCAAAGCCTGTAGAGCCATCGTTTTGTCCGAGGACAAGCTTCCAGCAACAGCGAATTAACCCGCTGCACCACCACGTCCCATGTCACCACGTCAAGGTGGGCTTACATTCCTGCATATACCAGCTCTGCCATTAGAATACTGGTTTTCTGGCAATGGAGGGTGCATCTGTTGTCTGAAGAAGGCTTAGGATATGAATGTTGACTCTTGTTTGTCCCTCCCACATCTCTCTTTTGTCCCTTCCATGTCATGCCCCAACATGACATTGGCATAACTGATGAAAGTGTAGCCTCCGAAAAAATGATGCCTCTGAAATTACTTCACAACAGGAAGTGATGTCACAGTTGTATTTTCATTTTCTGGGGTTTTTTGGCCATAACATTTGATAGAATGAAGATATTACACTCCAATTTGTTTCATTACATTCTGCATGAAATTCCACTTCAAATGACATATAATGACAGCATTATTCCTAAAAACCGCAATTTTAACAAACAACCATTTTTACATGACAGTCGTATTTTCATTTTCTTTTCTTTTTTTTTTTGGCCATAACCTTTGCTAGAATGACAATATTACATTCCGGTTTGTGTAATTCATTCTGCATTGAATTACCTTCCCAATGTCATGTAATATGATGGCATTCTCGTAATTACCAAAGTTTTCACAATTTTGGCCACTATGTCAACCTCCTTTAGCTATGCCACTGCACCCCAATCTCCTCTGCCCCAATTCCTGCCTGTTTTGGCATCTCTGCTGGTGGAGTTGAGTTGGTGGCCAAATGGCTTCTGTGGTACATTGGCATGGCGGGTGGTGTTTTTTTTTTGGGGGGGGGGGGTTGTGCCAGTGTTTGTGGCACTCTCCTCAGCGGGTGATCTTCTACAATGGTGGGGATGTTGCACCCCCATACACGGAGATACTCTGGCATATCACGAAGGCAGGACTGGGCCTTCATTCATTGACAAGAACAGACATAATCTCAATATTTAAAGCTAACAAACTGTGAGGAGGCTTGTAAAAGGCTTTCCCTGGAAAATAGGACTCTGGTTGAATTGTTTTCATATGACATGACTCAAATGAATGTTAAGTTCAAGATGGCCAGTGAAGCAGATGATGAGATTACTGTTCAAGGATGAAAGGATAGAAAGAAGGCGGAGACTTGATGAGCATTCTTTTATTCAAGGTCTATAAACAAGAAATCATGTTGATGTTTCCTTTTTTCGTCATCTTCTTCTCCAAAGGGACCGGTGGATTTTTTTTCAGCCCCAAAAAGTCAGTGAAAGTCAGTGAAATGCAGCTATATGATGATAAATCCAGGCAACAAAGACTACATGCCCACGTGACATTTTAAGCAGAATGTCCCTGACTTCTCTGGGCAACTGGAAGCATGGATTTCTTTTGAAAAGATTTGGGTCTGGCTTTCCCCATTCACCTCGCGGATGTGGATGTCAAAATTGTTATACTTCCTGAGGAGCTAGAGCCCTTAAATGTGTTACCAATGCATCTCAATGACTCGGCAATTTCAAGAATGGCACATGGGTACACTACTCTCTCAAAAAGCAGGGCTGCCAACTAGTGCACCCACGCTAGCTGCAGAGTTAAAATTTGGTACAAACTAAGGAAGCGTCTCAAACTCTCTTCACTTCAATTGCTCCCCACATTTTGAAGTGCTGAATTTTCTGATCTTGTTTCTGAAAGGAAACGACCGCGTTAGTAAATGGCCACTCTTATTTTTCTTTATTATGCACAAAGACAGAGCATGTGCAATTTGTTTCAGCTCTCAGGGCGCAATCCTAAGAGTGATGTTGGGCCGTGCTTGCGCCAGCCCAACATCACTAGCATCATCACAGGAGCACCAACCAGCATCCAGCTAGCAGCAGTATCCGCCCAACGGCACTGGGCAGAAGCACTGCAGCACCTCTCCTGTGCCAGCCAAACTCGGCCTTCCCACCAGCATCTCCCACCTGCATAGCCTGCTGTTGGAGCACACACTCTGTGGTTGTTAGCGCCAGTGGAGAAGCAGTGATGACATCATAGGGTAAGTATAGGTTTGGGCTCTAAATGTGGCAAATGAATCAGAAACTAATTGGGGAGAGAGGAGTGCTCTCCAAAAGTCATATATTCTGTGGATGTTGTGCCTGGACCAGATATCTGTACTCGGGACTGGCTCATCCTTGAGGCCTCAGGCACCAGATTGGTGACTGTGATAGGGGTGCTCATTTCTGTACACCTACTTACCTCCAGGGCCGGCCCTAGAAGCAGCGGGGCCCAATGCGGGGCCTCCCTGCAGGGCCACTACACACCAAGAAATGCTGCGCATGGCACCTGGAAGTAGTTGGTGGTGACATGATGGCATCACCACCAACTGCTTCCATGAAGCCCATTTTGAGCCATTTGGAGGCAGGGACAGGTGGGAGAGCCCAAGATAAAACTGTCCTACTGACCTATAGTCCAGAGATCCCATCTGCAGCAGGTGGCAATCTGCTCACTGCACTGGTGCAGGGCCCCCCAAAGTGCCGGGCCCAATCAATCAATCAATCAATCAATCAATCAATCACTAGTACTTATATACCACTTTTCAACATAAAAGTTCACAAAGTGGTTTACAGGCAAATAATAACATTAAAGTTAAATGGCTCCCTGTCCCAAAAGTGCTCACAATCTAAAGGAATGGAGAACACCACCAGCAACAGCCACGAGAAAGACACTGTGCTGGGGTGAAAAGGGACAATTGCTCTCCCCTTGCTAAATATAAGAGGACACCACTTGAAAAAGTGCCTCTTGCCCAGTTAGCAGGGGTGACGACATTGGTCACATTGGCTTCAGGCCGGCCCTGCTTACCTCCACTGCACCTTCTTCTCCTTCCACTCCCTGGAGTCAAAAAAGAAGAGTGGGACAGAGAGGGAGAGGAAGTGTGTAAGGGAGGAGTGTGCTGAGCTAGCACACTGGAGAGAGGGAGGACAAGGGGCTGGCACATTGGGTAAGGGGGCCACATTTGGCATGCGGCCTCAAGCATCAGGAGGCCTTGGGCTGGCCTTGGCCCTAATCACAGGGAAACTCTCTCCCTGGGTAGATCGTTTGTCTCTTCAGGCCAATTGCTGTGCCCCCCTCCCCACCCACAAAAGATAAATGTGAGAACAGAGCATCTCTGCCGCTAATGATAACTGCCTCCTGATGTTCCATTGAAGTACTTTGCATTGTTCAAGAAGGAAAATGAACTATGCAATGACAGTACACAGGCTTTACTGATGAGCTCATCCAGGCTCATCTATAGTAAATGCCTAACATTATGTTCAGCGTCAGTCCCTGGATAAACAAAGCTATGACAATAAATTATAATATCATTCCAAATACACATACACACACCCCATCCCAAAGTCTGCATTATAAATAGTTATAATGTTGCAGAACTAGAGCAACCCCATGCTGGGGAAAAGGCTTAAGCTTTCCTATAGGGGTACCAGGCTGATTTCTACTTGAATGCATATCATAAAAGCAGAACACCACCGGATTTTCAATTTATAGCAATTGGGAAAGGAAGGCGATTGTAGAATGTTAAAATAGTTTAGCAGTGTATCATTTTCATGCCAATTTGTCTGGATAGTTTTCTTATATTGTTTCCATACTTCTCTTAGATGCATGGATTTGGAGAATGTGTGTTGTAGTCAAAGACTTCTTGAGAGATTCTTAACGGCCAGACTTCCAGGTACCTTTTAAGTCACAATCAAAATAATGGTGTCCATCACAAATAGGTCTGAGAAAATCCTTGGGGAAGAAAACAGAAGAGTTAGCTGTGTCTTCAGGGAAGAAAACTGTGTGCAAGAACAACTTAAATGAAGGCTGGGAGTTATGACATAGGAAAACATGGTTCATGTTGCCTGGCCTGCTGGGCCCGTGTCAAGATATCTAGAGTTGCATAGCGATCTGGGAGACCAACATCAAGAAAGGGAGTGCAAAGTTAGTAAGACTGCGTGGAGCTATGAACCAGGACGGCCTTGGTTCAGCTGCCATGTTCAGGAGTTGGACACAGTAGGGCTGTGGAGCAAGCCATTATCTCTCAGCCTCAACCTACCATCTGTAATAGGGGGGTGATAATAATACTGACCTCCATTCAGTGGTGTCATTCAAATGATTTAGGAACAGGAACTCACTTTTGATTGGCACTTGTTGGGAACCCGGAACCAGCCACAGAGCCCGTTAGGATCCGGAACGCCCGTTCTGGTCCGTTCCCCCTGAATGACATCACTGCCTCCATTGCAGAGTTGTTGTAACGATTGCAACAAGAGAATGGATGTGTGGCAAGTTTTGAACTCTCTAAAGTGCCAAAGAACTGCAAAGGATTTTTGATAGCCAGTATACTGGTTAGAAAGTTGGACTTGGACTAGGGACGGACTAGAACTAGGATTGAACCCCTTGAATCACACACAACTCAGTGGATGAGCCTGGGCCAGGTACAGTCTCTAACAGTCCAATCCTAATTAACCCGCCTCACTGATGTAGCCATGCCAGTGCAGCTCATTCTGCATCCTGTGGGGAGGGGGGGAGTTGAAAAATAAGGGAATTTGAGATTTTGTTCCCTTGCTCTGGGGCAAGCATCCACTGTCTCCCAATGGGTCTCCTTAGATCTGTGCCAGCCATTTTGTTGGGCCAGGTCTGAGGAGAGTAAGCGAGAAGGAAGGGAACAGGGTTGATTTAGCATAATTCCACCAGGAACCACCTCCCCACCTTCCCTGCCCAGACAGATCCCCATTGCTCCCTTCCCCACTCCATTCTGCGCTCCCCACCGCCCCATCACCTGCCTCCTGCAACAGCTTACCTGTCTCAGAAGAGGTGGCCCCTGGTGGCAGTGTGCTGGGGCCACTGCTGCTGTTTCTGGCAGCACCCCCAAAATGGCTGCTGGCCTTGCACTGATGTCATAGGGGTATGTATTCTGTCATGCATGCCTTTACCCCCCACAGAGGATTGGATTGTGGGTCTGATTTTCCTCACAGGAATATTGTACCAATTTCACGAGCCACTTTCAGGTGGGTCATGTAGCAGCCATCAATAACAATGTGGGACACTGGAAAGGGGGGGGCTATGTGGGTGTTTTGCTTGTGTCAAGGTTGTAAATAGGCTTTTTTCCCTTTCTGCTATTGGAAAATGACTGAGAAATAACACAACTTATTGCTGCATTAAAGCAGCAGGCTCTGGTGTCATAATGACAGCACTTCCAGCCATGACATCCTTCTGGTGGGTCCCCGACAGACTGTCATTCTAAAAAGTGGGTTCCAGTGCTAAGAAGTTTGAGACTCACTGTGGTGTGGTGATGAAGTTGAAGCCTAAAAAGAACAGGCTATGCATGTAAAGATGGTCTTAAACTTTTTTTATTTTTTGCAGGGTTTTTTTTTTCTTGAAAGAGGAAAAGTGCAAAAAGCAATGTTATAAAAATGCACCTTGAAATAAAAACATAGATTACCATGATAAATTATCATTGCTTTAAAAGTGTAAAGGTAAAGGTTTTCCCACGACCGAACGGTCTAGTTGTGACCGACTGTAGGGGGCGGTGCTCATCTCCGTTTCTAAGCCTGTAGAGCCTGCATTTATCCAAGGACAAGCTTCTGTGGTCATGTGGCCAGCAGGACTATATGCCATAGCGCACATAATGCTGTTACCTTTCCATCGAAGTGGTCCCTATTTATCTACTTGCATTTTTTACATGCTTTCAAACTGCTAGGTTGGCAGGAGCAAGCAATGGGAGCTAATTTGGTTGCATGGTCTTGAACTCCCAACCTTCTGGTCAGAAAGCCCAGCAGCAGCGGTTTAACCTGCAGCGCCACCACGTCCCACTTAAGTGTACTAGGCTTAACCCGTAGCGCCATCATGTCTCCTTTAAGAGTACTAGGCTTAAAAGTGTAGGTACACTTTTAGGTGATATCGGTGGTATAGTGTCAGCAGATGCAGCCACAGATTTCCCAGTTTATTTTTTTCACAGATTGAGCACGACAAGAAGTTCAAAAAGCATTGTTATGTGTTTTTATATCATCAAAAAATCACACCTCTATCAATATGGGACCTTACCCTGCTCACAGTTCTCAAGGTGATGAGCCTTACTCCTGATGATTTATGACAAGCAGCTTTCAAAAAAAAAAAAATTGTAACTTTAACCTAGGACAGGAATTCTTGTGATGAACAGGAGCTCTTGTAGATGGATTTTAAAAAGGTTTAAACATTAAAATGCATTGCCAATTACTTTCTGTGGAAGAGGAAGTGTTTATATAATTTTAAATTGCGCTGGAGTACACTTCTTTAGATGGAGATTTTTTAAGAAAAAAAATTCATTTTTTTTGTATTGCTTAAGTAGAAGGGAGGGTTGTGTCTGTGGGAGAGAACACGAATTTAAAACTCTCACTTTTAATCAAGAGTTCCTAGACGCTGCTCGCAATTGACTCTCCTTTCAAGGGGAAAGGCATTCATCTCTCTCTGCAGGTCTTCTGAGTTAGCAGGTGAGAGTGCAGAGTTAGCACATGGGAGCTTGGAAAGCATCAATGTGCTGTTCTGTTGACAAGACAAAGGCTTGGTACTGAGGACACTTATGTTCTTGGTGCCAGAAAGGACTGACAAAGGAAGAAGGGCTGAAGGAGGCCTCTCAGGCCTCTCTTAACTGCTGTTGTTCCCACATTGCAGTATTTATCGCCAGGCCGGACCAACTAATTGAAGCAGGAATACAGTAGCAAGGATGATGCTTGAAGCCTTACAAGGGAGGCATTTGGAAATCCGATTGTGTTTCTGATGATGTCATCAGAGTTTTCCAATTTAACATGAAATAAGAAAAAAATAGCATTTTTTCCCATAAAAATTATTCAAGTTACCAGGCCTGATCCCTAATTGAATGTGGCGGGTTTTTTTACCCTTCACTGCGCTTAACATTTTATGCTTATTCCAAGGGAAAGATGGAATAATGATCACTTACCATTTTCTACCAATGATGCGTTAGAGCAACATTGGTAGAAATGCAATCTTCAGCTCATCATTGGTAGAAAATGTTTTAAATAAATCAATTCATTAGGCACACGTTGCATTTCCAAACATTTAATACTAGCAAGTTATGATGTCCTTTTCAGGACACTTCCAAAACTGGCATTTCTTAGATCACCATAAAACCTGGTTTTTAAAAGAGGTTAAAAAAAAAAAAGGTTTCATGTTTTTAGGATTCATTGCATTCAGTCATTCAAAAAGATGGCTAATTGCCAGCACTGCGCACTGAAAAATCCCCAGGTGACCTCGAGATAAACTCTAAATCCAGAAATCTATAGCAGACAAAGGGCTGCTGTCTAATCAAGCTAACTAGAGGATTTGAAAGCTTCCAGCTCCTTTCAAAGGAGCAAGAGGCCAGCAAAGTGCACCAAAACACATAGTTATAAGTCTCTTGGAATAATGAGATAAAACACCGTCTCCATTTTAAGTAGATAAATGAATTTAGCTCATTTTCAACACACACAGAGAGTTTAAATATCTCTTCCTCATTTGTGTTTTATGTTGCCTCCTGAGGAATTAGTGTCAAATGATCAAAGATAAATACCGTAGAACAATTAATTCTGGTAGGTCTTTGTCAAGGAAAGACACTGTGATTAATTTTTTCAGCTGCAGTTATCGCTGGTGTGATATTTAGGGTATCGTTTTGTTGGCTCTGTTTAGATCTAATTTGGCATTGGTCATCAGCAGTGTTGCTGAAGCATTTAAGAGAGAGTGCGGAAACTGAAGTGGATAATAGCCCATTTTATCCACTATTGTAAGATACTGGCGATATGTTTTGGCAAAAAAAGAGAGAGAGAAACAATGAAGCAGAAAACTTGCAGTGAACACAGTTTTCAGATTTCTCTGCACTTCTCTCACATAACTGTGCCGGCCTCAGCACAAGAAAGGCAAATCATTTGCACAAATGTGAATTCTCCATGATGACTGAACCTTCTCCTTGCGTTGCAGATATTCTTCAAGAATTCCTATTGCTGTATAAGGGGAGCAAGAAATAGCCAGGCCCTTCCTATCAGCCTGGCTGGGATCAATTGCACCTGCTCCAATCTCCAGCAAGGAACTCCATCAGTGTCCGTTCCACCGAGGAATTGTTAAATTGAGCATTCCCCAACACTGATTTGCTGTGTCTCTCTCTTCCCTCCACTGTCCTTTTTCTGTTTTTTCCCCCATTCCAAACCATTCTGCTCATTTTGTTCACTGAATGGTGCTTACTACAATTTTAAGAGCGCAATCCTAAACTGGAGTTAGGCCCGCATAAACTAAGCCAGCAAAGTTTGGCCAGCACAAGGCCATAAAGCGTGTTTGGACTACTCTCAGAGTCAAGGAGGATGGCTCACATCTGTGTGCTGGCCTCTCTGACTCCGAGAGTGGTCCAAACATACTTTACAGTGGCCCTTGTGCTGGCCAAACTTTGCTGGCTTAGCTTATGCCAGCCTAACTCAGTTTAGGATTGCACCCTAAAGGTAATCAAGACATAGGAATGTAGGTCTGACCTTTTTATACAATGATTTTTGATCCATGGTTTAGACTCAACACTGATGGCTGCTGCAGATAAGAAGGACCCTGCCAGTCCATGGAGAAGGGCGAAAAACATGTCCCTTTACAACCCCAGTTCTAAAAACTGCTTTTCCTTGGAATCAGACTATTAGAACTATTATTTTGCAGCTCGCTCCAAGGAAAGTGACTCCCCCCCTTCACCCTAGTTCACTGAACAATGGAATGTGGAAGTGATTAATCACCATCGTCGCATTCCATTCTTCAGTGAGTAACTCTTCAGGGTTAGGAGAGGGGGTCGTTTTTCTCAGAGCAAGCTGTAAAATAGCAGCTGTATTTGACTGCCTGACTTGTGTTTAAACTGCTTTTATTTAATTTTTTTGTGTCAGTGGGGAGTCCCAGAACCAAATCCCAGTGGATAACAAGGTCTCACCTGTATATGACTTTCCTGCTCAGTCTCAGAAAACATTTCTTAACATTACAAGTAAATCAACAATGGAATCAATTACCAATGGAAGTTGTGTGATCTCCCTTGGTGGGGGGCTTCAATAGGCACCTTCTGCAGATGCTCCAGAGGTTTTCCAGTTGTTGCTCCAAGGTTTTCCTGTTTCAGGCAAGGTGTTGACCTTGGAGGCCCCTTTCCCTTCTATGATTCTATTATAACCCTTATCAAATCATTATTTCCCTTATTATGTTTTAATGCATCACTGAAGTGGTCCCAAATGAGCTGATCGTGGTGCTCCTGGAACTACCTTTTTGAGGTGTGCTTAAAATGTATGTCTGTATATGGAAAAGTCCATCCAATTACATGAAAGTGATTCCATGAGTGTAACCATGTGGACATGCATTATGACAGAATGGGCTAGCCATCTATTTGTCTTAGGGGTTTAGGTGATTGGATGACCCACAATTTATGGATTGTGCTAAGTAAAATTCGGAATGTGATCCATGCCCCTGGTTTTTGCATATATGCACACTTTGTGGTAAATCTGAGTTCAATGCATAAATACAGTTCAATGCATAACTACAGGTCACTGTGCATTCTCACATGAAGACAAAGAGAATGTGCAGACTATCACTATGAACAGGGGCTTAGAACATTGTCTGGTCAACATGCATAGTTGTCAAGTGATGTTGGAGACTGTGTACAAGTGGACAGTGTCAACTGGGTGCTGTGTACAGAGAGCAGTCAATATACATATTCTTCATTTGGCGACTATGTATATTGCCCAGCCAATGTTGGTGATTAGCGTGGAGGCTATATGTGTTACCTTAATAAAGTAGTAACCATATGTTCTGTTGTTTTTGTTCTGTCAGGAGCAGTCAGAATGTGTACATCTATCACCCAGTTGCCCCATAGTGGCTGCTTGGGCTTACCCAGGGGCAAAGGGACAAATATCCTGAAGTGACTTCCACTGCCAACATTCCCCCATGGGATACAGCAAAGCCCATGCCTATGCCAGCACACCTATGCACAGGAATTTAGCTAGCATTGGGCTGTTAGTCCCCCCAGCCTCTTGCAGTTGCTTGTCTCCCACTATGGTTCTAGAATTATAGGTACGTGAGGTAATTTTTTTGGTCCGCTTCAGGGGAGAAACTCACAGAGCAGAAAATAAAAGAGCAAGCCCGTTTGAAGAGACAATTCTAACGGAAATCAAAAAAGAGGACAAACACCACCGAAAGGACCCGCTTCAGTTTTATCATGTGTACTGAAGTGGCAAAAATACGCACTAACACCATTCCCATGTATAAGAATATTCTAAGTACCATCATAGTCTTCAAATGAATATTCCGGTTATGGAGTACCCTTGCCAAGAGTCCTTCTATTGTATCTCTATAATTCTTCTGCCACCGTATTTCCTTAGCGGAAGGCAATATTTAATCACACAGAAAGCCAGCTCCTTTCTTTATAATTTTTTTTGTTTCAGTTCTATTCACCACCGTCCTCAGATGTGGCAAATAGACACAATAGCGAAGATGATTCATTGCACCATTCCAGTACAGGGATAAAAGCGGTGTTGAGAAAGCAAGCACTGTGGATTTAATTTTCCTCGAACAAGCCTGTTTTAGTTCCTTTTGGAATTATTTTATCAAGACATCCTTTCCTTCCCCCTGACACACTTATTGAACAATGAGTTTAGGATATCTTGGTGATGAGGTATAGTATACCCCTTTCAAAAACATACATAAGGGTGGAATTTCATAATTTATTTATTTATTTATTTATTTAGGAGATTTGTATCCCGCCTTATTTGCCTAAAGGCGCTCAAGGCGGCTTGACAAAGTATAAAAACTAACATTAAAAACACTTTAAAAACAATATAAAAAACAATACAATAAAACAATTAAAACCAACAACAGTACAATTTAAAAGCAACAAAAAACCAGTGGATCATAAAATATAATAAACCAGCCAGCCCGCCAGACCTGTCAACTAAAAGCTTTTTGAAATAAAAAGGTCTTCAGCCCCCGCCGGAATGTTAACAGAGAGGGAGCAGTTCTCAATTCTAAGGGGAGGGTATTCCAAAGTTGGGGGGCCACCACCGAGAAGGCCCTCTTCCTGGCCGCCACCCCTCTCACTTCTCCTGGTGGCGGCACAGTCAAAAGGGCCCCTCCAGATGATCTAAGAGTACGGGTTGGATTGTATGGAAGGAGGCGGTCCCTCAAATACCCCGGACCCGAGCCGTAAAGGGCTTTAAAAGTCAAAACTAGCACTTTGAATTGGGCCCGGAACAGAACCGGCAGCCAGTGCAGTCGCCGAAGCAGCGGCTCGACAGAGTCAAACCGACGTGCCCCAGCAACCACCCGAGCCGCCGCGTTCTGAACTAGTTGTAGTTTCCGGACCGTCTTCAAAGGCAGCCCCACGTAGAGCGCATTGCAATAATCTAATCTAGATGTCACTAGGGCATGGGTCACTGTGGCCAGGTCCGCACAGCTCAGGTACGGCCGCAGCTGGCGAATCAGCCGAAGCTGAGCAAAGGCTCCCCTGGCCACAGCCGCCACCTGGGACTCCAGATGTAGCTGTGGATCCAGGAGAACCCCCAAGCTGCGAACCTGCTCCTTCAGAGGAAGTGCAACCCCATTCAGAGCAGGGCGATAGTCCAGTACCCAAGCTGTGGATTTCCGGACCAAGAGCACCTCTGTCTTATCCGGATTTAATTTCAGCTTGTTCGCCCGCATCCAGCCCCCAACTGCCTCCAGACAGCGATCCAGGACCTCAACTGCCTCCTCAGAATCAGGGGGAAAGGAGAGATAAAGTTGGGTGTCATCAGCATATTGATGGCACCCCACTCCAAACCCCCGGATGACCTCTCCCAGTGGTTTCATGTAGATGTTAAATAGCATGGGGGATAAGATGGAACCTTGCGGCACCCCAAACCTAAGAGGTCGGGGTGCCGAACAAGCATCCCCCAGCACCACCTTCTGGGATCTGTCAGCCAGGAAGGAGCGGAACCACTTCAAAACAGTGCCTCCAAGCCCCAACCCGGCCAGCCGACCCAGAAGGACACCATGGTCGATGGTGTCGAAAGCCGCCGAGAGGTCCAGCAGGACTAACAGGGTCGCACTTCCCCTGTCCATCCCCCGGCGCAGGTCATCCACCAAGGCGACCAAGGCAGTCTCCGTCCCGAACCCCGGCCTGAAGCCAGATTGGAATGGGTCCAGATAATCCGTTTCCTCCAGAACCCTCTGAAGCTGAGATGCCACCACCCGCTCAATCACCTTGCCCAGAAATGGGATATTGGAGACTGGCCGAAAGTTGTTTAAATTTGAGGGATCCAGGGAGGGCTTCTTCAGGAGGGGGCGAACCACCGCCTGCTTCAAAGCAGGCGGGAGCACCCCCTCCTTCAGAGATGCATTCACTACCCTCCCCGTCCACTCGGCCAGCCCTCCCCGGGCAGCTCTAATTAGCCATGCCGGGCAAGGGTCGAGCGGGCAAGCAGCAGGTCTCACGCTCCAGAGAATCCTGTCCACATCCTCAGGCTCTACAAGCTGAAAAGAATCCCAAATCGAAGGACAGACAGGTTCCCCAGGGACATCACTAGATATGCCCACAGCGGCGTCCAAGTCAAGCCGGATCTGATCGACCTTGTCTGCAAAATGTTTTGCGAACTCGTCACAGCGAGCCTCCGTGTGCTCCTCCCTGCCAGTAAGGGGGGCCAGGTGTAAAAGGCTACAGACCACACGGAAAAGCTCAGCCGGACGGTTCTCTGCAGACGCAATGGTGGCAGATAAGTGTGCCCTCTTAGCCGCCACCACTGCTCTAGAATAAGCTTTTAAATAATGCTTGAAGCAGCACAATGAATATAATACACATTGTGCTTTTGTGTATTTTGTGTGCAGCAGTCATCCCCCCAATTGTGCTCTGATTCAGCACACAATCCTAACCGGGAGTTAGGCCAGCCTAAGTTACTTGTGTCAGCCCAGGAGTGTTGCAAACACACCGCAAAGCACATTTGGACAACTCTCTGACCGCAATCCTAACCTGGAGTTAGGCTGCCACAGTTAGGCCAGCAAAGTTTGGCTGGCACAAGGGACACCATAAAGTGCACTTGGACCAGAGTCAGAGAGGCCAGCACACAGATGTGCACCATCCTCCCTGTAAACCGTTTTGTGAACTTTGTGTTGAAAAGCTGTATATAAATACTGTTGATTGATTGATTGATTGATTGATTGATTGATTGATTGATTGATTGATTGATTGATTGATAGTATTGAGTTCTGTCAGCCCTCTGCCTCGCTCCCTGTGAATGTTTCCTGCTTCCATTTTGGGGTCAGCAAAGATCCAATGAGCCCAGGAACAGAGACAGGAAGGCTGGAAACAAAAGCAGTTGTTAAGTGATGCATACCTGTACAAAGAACTGAGGGTTGCGGACAGGGGGGACTTCTCATTCCAGCAGCAGCTCTAACTGCAGGGAGAGCCTCTGGTCAAGCCCTCAAGTTGTCATGACCATCTACTGCTCAAAATGGCAAAAGAAGAAGAAGATTGGATTCAAGCAGAGGATAGGATAGGATAAGGTTGACTGATTGCTATGACCGCTCTAGGATTCACAATGGGAAAATTCACTAAACAATTTCAGAGTGATCAAAATGAAGGAAACCAAAGGAAAGTTTTTTTTTTTAGGACAGCTATACAATATTCCCTACAAGTTCTTAAAAGGAACCAACATGTCCTCACAAAATGAAAACTCCTCATTGACCTTAGGAGCCCAATTGTATCCAACTTTCCAGTGCTGATGTAGCCTTGCCAACGGGGTGTGAACTGCATCATGGTGCAGTCAGAAAGATCTCCTCAAAGTAGGAGAACATTGGTTCCTTTATCTTGAGGATGTATTGTGGCTACACCCGTGCTGGAAAATTGAATAGGAGTGGGCGCAATCCTAACCTGGAGTTAGGCCGGCACAGTTAGGCCAGCGAAGTTTGGCCAGCCCAAAGGCCACCATAAAGCACATTTGTACCATTCTCGGAGTTAGGGAGGGTGGCACACGTCTGTGTGCTGGCCTGTCTGACTTTGAGGGCGCAATCCTACCCAGCGCCAGAATGGCAAGGCCGGCTGGCCAGCGCCATATCCAACGCTGGGTGGCAGGAGCTGGAGCCTCCCGTGGTAAGGTAGTGTGCGTTCCCTTACTGTAGGGGAGGCTCCAGCCTCCCCTAAGCGCTCCTCAGATTTGTGCCTGCTAAAGAGCAGGCACAGATTTGAGGAGACCACTCGGCCCAAATCAGGGCCGCGCGGCCTTGCGGATGGGCTTAAGATGTGGCCATATGGTCACCTCCCAAGCCCGCCCAACTCCCTCCCACATTCTCCCTCCCTCCTACTAATCTCCTTGCTGCCCCATCATGGCGCCTCCCTCACTCCGGCTTAGGATGACAGGAGGGAGGCGCTGAACGGGCACAACAGGACCGGTGCTGCTATTAGGCCTGCTGGCAGTGCCAGTCCTGTTGCCTTAGGGCGGACATGGGGGTGCCAATTGACATCCCTGCGTCAGCACTAAGTGTGTGCCACTGCTGTGCGATCCTTAGGATTGCACTGTGTGAGTGGTCCAAACATACCTTACGGTGTCCCTTGTGCTGGCCAAACCATGCAGGCCTAACAGCTGGTTAGGATTGTGCCCTTAGTCTACTAATAATCTGAAGTCCAAATACAAGGTCCACTCAAGGCAATTTCAACATTTAAAGTTGATCTACAACAATGCAGTGGTGTAGCTAGAAGGGTGTCAAAACACTGAGCATTTATGGCTCCACAGTGTGCTGTGTAAACTGTCCTTCCCCCGTGCTGCTGCAGCCTCACCAGGCAGCCAGAGTAACGTGGAGGTGTCTGGTATGGCTCCAGCTGCAAGGGGGAAAGACATTTTACACAGCACATTGTGGTGCTGTAAATACTGTTTTGACCCTCCCTCTAGCTACACCAAGGCACCAATTCCGAATGGTACCACTGGTTAGCATTGCAAAAAGAATTTTTTTAAAAATCTAAATATGTAAGAAAGGTTTTTGCTCCAGTTTTAGTTCTAGAAGTGTCAGAAGAAGAGACAAATAGTCACTGGGTAATATAATGGCTTACTTTTTATTATCCTTTCTAAGCCCGATTCTCTGAATCATTTATACGTATGCACTATATTTTCCACATTTTAATAATTCAGCCTAGTAGTAATTCACATCAGACTATGCAGAAAGGAACAATAATATATAGCCGTCGATGGTACCAACTTGGTTCTAACAGTATGAAAGTTTCATCGGTGTTTTAAATGGAAGTCTGCATTGATCATGTGGGCTAAGAGCCTCATATAACATAATATTTTATTATTTATACCTGGGACAAGATTGTTTATATCTTGTATATCTTTCTGCCATGGTGGAGTTGTAGTTGATGTAAAGGTGACATTAGAATGCTGTATGATTTTTTGAAAAAAGAAAAAAAAAGATTGTTTTAATGTATATTATGTGCATTGGATGGCTTGAGCACCCATGGTAGGAACAAAGGAGGCAGAACAGAAATATATCAAAAAAATAAATAAAATATATGGGGGTCCCAAGTGGGCTCCCTTCCAGGGGCTGTTCAGACCCAGAACTGCTTACCTTCAGCAAGCAAAAACTCTTATGCTGGTGTCACATAACTGTTGCTGCACCTTTGACCAGTAGGGGTCAACAATGTGCCAAGCTGTGGGTGTCTGACTGCTTAAAGAAGAATGCTTAAGACCAGTGGTTCTCAAAGGTTTTAGCACCAGGACCCACTTTTTACAATGACAATCTGTCCAGGACCCACTGGAAGTGACGCCATGGCTGGAACTGCCATCATTGTGATGCCAGAGCCTGCGGCTTTCCTGAGAATTCAGGAGTAAGTTGGATTATTTATCTGCCATTTTCCAATAGCAAATCAAATAGTGAATCAGAAAGAAAAAAGCTTATTTATAACCTTGATACCAGCAAAATACCTTCTCTCTCTCTCTCTCTCTCTCTCTCTCTCTCTCTCTCTCT
>JAJKFI010000037.1:11545354-11572743 GCA_029204185.1 Lerista edwardsae
CCTTTTGCAGTGTCCCATCTTCCCATATTGTCCATTATGGCTGCCCTAGGTGCTATTCAACCTACCTAAAATTGGATCGGACCCACTGGTGGGTCCTGACCCACAGTTTGGGAACCACTGCCTAAGACTATAGTCCTGATCCTGTTGAAGATGTACTTTTTTTGCCAGCAAAACACTCTCATTAGCAGGGAGCCAAAATCACTGCCCCCTCATCTCCTTCCACTTTGCAGAAGATCCTTCCAGTCATGATCCTGCTATGCCAGTCAACATCCTTGAAAAGGCAGAGAGATGGGGCATAGAGAGCCTAAGGAAGGATGTTGACTGGCATAGCAGGATCATTGAATTGCTCTGACAGGGTTGTATGGGAACTCCCATCCTCTGATAAATGTCGATAGCATTATCAAGACGTTTTTGCCTTCCTTCAGCTTCCTCAGGTATTTTGCCTACAGTAGGGCCCCAAAATTCACTTTGAATTTCACTTTTGGTGAAATTCAGAATTTTTTTTTTATTTACTTAGCTAGAGGTAAAGGTCTTCTCAAATGGGGAATGATTTCCAAGATCTTCTCAAACTGGTAATCAAGATCTTCTCAAACTGGGAATGATTTTCAAGTCACAAACTAGCTCAAACTTAGAGTGTGGAAAGGAACCCGAAGCTGCTGCCTCTTCTTTTTTAAGGCATCCAATTGTTCCTTTTTTTTTCATTTGGTTTTCATCTCAACACAGCTACTTAGGGCACAAGCCTAAACTGGAGCTAGATTCACACAGTTAGGCCAGTAAAGTTTGGCCGGCACAAGGGACACCATAAACTATGTTTGGACCACTCTCTGAGTCAGAGAGAGTCAGAGAGTTCCTGCCAACCTAGCAGTTCGAAAGCACCTAAATGCAAGTAGATAAATAGGGACCACTTCGGTGGGAAGGGAATGGCGTTCCGTGCGCTACGGCGTAGAGTCGTACCGGCCACATGACCACGGAAGCTTGTCCTCGGACAAAATGCCGGCTCTACAGGCTTTGAAACGGAGATGAACACTGCCCCCTACAGTCGGCTACGACTAGACCATTCGGTCGTGGGGAAACCTTTAACCTTTACCTGAGTCAGAGAGGCCAGCACACAGACGTGCGCCATCGGAGAGTGGTGCAGATGCGCTTTATGGTGTCCCTTGTGCTGGTCAAACTTCTCTGGCCTTACTATGCCAGCCTAACTCCAGATTAGAATTGTGCTGTTAGTGTGCAAGAAATTATCAATAATGTTGCAAATATCATGACAATCTGGGCCCGCAGCGCCTTGTGACAGTTGCACTCACGAAGGTGGCTGCAGGTCCAACAGGGCTGTCCAAACAAATTGCCAGGCTAAAATCCAAGCAGCAGAAAACATTGGATTCACAAGTGTTTTTTGTTGTTGTTGTTACTGCTCTAGAATGACTTGACAGGCCCATGAGTGAAAAAGATTGGTCATCTCTATTAGCCGTCATCTCAACTGTCCAAATTTATCTTCACACCATACAAGGTATGACAGGGACAGAACCCACATCAGAAAACACTCTCCCTTGAGTGACACACTGTAATCCCTGTCAAGCGGTGTGATAAGCCAGTAGACAGGCTGACGCATCCTCAGATGGCATCGCTGAAGGGGAGACATTGGCTTCCATGCATTACCGCTGTGCAGAAGTTTCCTACTTCTAACAAGTTAAGAGATTTTAGTTCCATAGTTCATCCTTGATGATGCACTCCTGATAGGAGCAAGTGCTTGCAGCTGCACAGGACTCAGGTTAAGGAACATGTAGGTGCAAACTGGGATTGGACCCATGGCCATGAGGATTTATGAAACTGCTGTGCCACTTTTTGCATTGCACAAATAGCTGCAGCCTCATCTCCTGATTTCCCAATGTGGAGACCCAGGCTTACTCCAGCTGTAGAGAGCTGGTAGTACAGAAGAGTGGCTAAGAGCTCAATCGTATTCCCCACAATGCCAAAGAATGAAGCCACACCAAAAAGTGTGCATTGCGTTGCATGCCATGGTGGTGGTGGTGGTGGGGTGACCTGGAAGCAAACAGGAAGTAAAAATATTTTTGCTTACCTCCATGTAAGCCCTCAGGCTGCCTATGGGTTTCCTCAGACATAAGCAACTCATTTTGGTGGCATATATCTGAGAAGAAAAAGGTGCTGGGGGGATTAAAAATAGGGGATAAGAGGAGCTGGCTTTCAGGGCCACCATTAATTGTGACCACCTGTCCTGATGTTCTCTGGGACTTGGTCTGGGAACTGGAGACAAGCATTTCCTCAGCACATGACTCCATGGGGTCAGGCTTCCCTAAGAAATTGCATCTTGCCCTTTTTCACCGATGTTTCAGATTCCCTACATCCATGTTGATTTGTAAGTCTGAAACAGGCCCTGTGACAGGTTGTTTGGGGCTCTGAGGCAAAATCTCATTGTGCCCCAATGGTGCCCAGTGGAATGTACTAGTACTGTACATTCCAGGATTAGTCTGGCCAGGTGGCCCTTTGAGATCCTAAATTGGAGCAATCCTAAACTGGAGTTAGGCCTGCACAAGTCCCTTGTGCCTGCCTGGGTATGTCACAAATGAATCGTAAAATGTGTTTGGACCACTCTCGGAGTCAGGGAGGATGGAGCACGTGTGTGTGCCAGCCTCCCTGACTCCAAGCGTGTTGCCAATGTGCTTTACAGTGTGTTTGCGACCAGGTTACAGTGTGTTTGCGACTGGTACCAGGTTAGGATTGTACCTTGAGTATGGTACTGGTGCAGAGCCCAACCTGGCCAATCCTTGACATCACCCCAATCTGAATCATTGCTTAGTATAGTTCCTACCACCCTAGCATATGGTTCTAGACCCCTTCAAGGCACTTCAACCAGTCCACAATTATCTTTATTTTTTAAATTGCAGATTATCATTTGGTTCACACGCTGAACACTTCCCATTGCAATATATTTTTTCTCAAGCCCCTTTTTGAAGACTAACAGCATTTAAATGTTTATCTTCAACTATTCTCTCACACTTAGCAATGTATGGCTGTGAGAGCTGGACCATAAGAAAGGCAGAGCGCCGAAGAATAGATGCTTTTGAGTTATGGTGTTGGAGAAGACTCTTGAGAGTCCCCTGGACTGCAAGGAGATCCAATCGGTCAATCCTCCAGGAAGTCAAGCCTGATTGCTCCCTGGAAGGACAAATCCTGAAGCTGAAGCTCCAATACTTTGGCCACCTCATAAGAAGAGAGGACTCTTTAGAAAAGACCCTCATGCTGGGAAAGATTGAAGGCAAAAGGAGAAGGGGGCGGCAGAGGATGAGATGGTTAGATAGTGTCACCGAAGCAATGAACATGAAGTTGGGTGAACTCCAGAAGCTAGTGGAGGACAGGGAGGCCTGGCGTGCTGTGGTCCATGGGGTTGCGGAGAGTCGGACACAACTTAGTGACTGAACAACAACAAATTCTCTCACATTACTAGGATTCATTTGCAAATGAAAGGCAATGAAACTGAACTTTTTTTAAAAAAATGACATTTGGATTGAATTCTTTGAATCAAAGAACTCCCTAATTGGATTGATGATGTCACACAATCACATGGTATGAATGTACTGTATTCAGGACATGTTTTGAATACTTATCTGCAAAAATGAACATGCATGCTTTATGGAGGTAGAGCTTTCTGGACGGTTGTTTAGCATGTTTATGCAATAGGTTGACTGGCTACTGTGCTACCAGTTCCCATTCAAATAAATGACTCATTTGTTCTAATGCATGATAGCAGACTATTCTCTCTCATATATATAATTGGTATAATTGTTCATCAACGTGCTGTAAGCAACTTTGCAGATCCACAGAAACTGTCTTTCTCCTGCAAAACTGCCATAACTGATCAAAAACTGCTGTTTCTGGGATACTTATCTATACCTCTAAATTTATGTTTACTTTAGGAAATGAAAATCATGCATATTTGTTAATCTTTCCACAAGGCATCAACAGAAGATAGAATGTAAGGGAAACAAGCTTACGTTATACAATTGGAAAAACTGTCAACTGAAAGCTGGGGAGATCAGGGCAGATGTGTCAAAAGAAAATGGGGGATGCAGAGATGTGATTTTATTATTTTCCCAGAACCATCACAAAGATGCTTCAGTATCATGAAATTCATGCTGCAATTGCCTGCATCCTTCCCACTCTAATGAAAGTCATGACACTGTGTGGAGTAAAACTAGACCACATTTATTAAATTAATGTCAATCAATACTATACAAATCAATACTGTACAAGATCCTATCTTCCACTATTCTCATCCTCACATTAGTATGGGCACCTACTTTGGATGAGACAGAACACAACTGTCTATTCCCTTTTGAGCATCCCCACTTAGAGCTATAGGTAATCTGCTAATTATCCTGCCTTTGCAATGTAAACCCCTGGAAAGAGAGACAAGGAAGTAGAATTGCACCACCACCCTCATGCTGGACAGCCTTTGAGATTGATTTTGAAATCCAAACTCCAAGAGTTACTAGCCTGCATCCGTGAGCCAGACAGCCATTTGAGCATGATTCTGATTCCCTGGATGACTCTTGCTTGCCATGAGTGCATACCCCTCAATTTTCCTACTCCTGTTTCAAATCTACTGGTTGTGTGACCACCTTATCTATCAACACCACATCCTGAGAACAGTCTGGGGGTGGTAGAAAACTCCTTACCAGTATCCAGTCAGGTGACAAGTAAAACATTCCTATCCAGACCCACAACAGCATCCAACCAGGCGTAAGACTACTCTGATGGGCAAGTGGGAGGTCACTGTTAACAAGTCAAGATGCACAATGATGGACAAAGGCAAATGGCTCCAATGTTGTGGAAGCAGTTCCCCCAGTGAAACTCTGACACCCAACAGAATGTCATAAATTCCCTACCTTGCCTGGTACAAGACAAGATGAGGCAAAGGAAACCCCACCTCCAGTTTTATTGATGGAGAGGTGGTAATTAACACAATAAACAAGGACCATTTCTTGAACTTCAAGGAAGATTCTCACTCATTTCTGGAGCCCCCATGCGGCTGGCTGTAGATGCAGATCAGAAATCCAACGCTGATGGATGGCAATTTAGAGAAGTGCAAAATGCCTGTTAGAAATTCCATGATACAACTTCCTGAACCATCTTCATTCCCCCCCCCCAAAGAAGATAGAATGTAAGTAGAAAAAAATACTGTACATAACATAGCATAGTGGTTCAAGAGCTTGCCTTAGTCTTGCAAGATCCAGGTTCAAATCCCTGCTCAGGCATGAAGCTTCTTGGGTGACCTCAGGCCAGTCAGTATCTCTCAGCCTCACCTACCTCGCAGGATTGTTGTGAAGACAAAAGGTGGGATGGAACCATGTACACCAGCCTGAGCTCCTTGGAGAAAGGGCAGTATAAAAATGTAGATAATAAATGAATGTGATAGATTCCCATATGTAACTTTGTAGTGAGAACCAATATGCATGGAAAAATTTAGGATAAAACAGTGAAAATATCTTTTTTTTTTCCTTCCACAAAACATCCAACAATGTCGTGCCAGTCTGGAACATAAATCAATTCAATGTTCAAAATGAATGTAAGAACTAGCACCTTGAAAAATGCAGGCATTTTCTAGAATGCGGAAATTAGCTCCATTGAAGATTGTGAATGGGGGAAAAAGAGGGGGGACAAAGTCAAACACCATAATTCATTCACATTGCATATTTGACAATTAATGGCTTGTGACATGCCACCTTTTCACACAGCATAACCTGCAACTCCCTGTCATTTCCCATACAAGCTGTGAAATATGTACCATTTCAAAACGGGCAAGACAATGATTTTTCACCTAAAAATGACCTCCAAGCCGCTATGGAGAGAAGGGAAAGGTCAGGAAAGGGACAGAGTCAGTAAGGTCCATAGCATCTTTGGGGTCAGCTCTACACCTCTTCTAATCGTTGCAAATTTGAAAGTAATTCCTCTCCTCTTGCCTGTCAAAGCTTTCCCTGAGATTATGAAGCTGTTGTGCATCCTCATGTCTACAGGCTTCTCATTCCATGGAAGTAGATGTTCCAAGGAAAGGACCAAAGATAGGCCAAGAAATGTGCCACTACCAAACGGGGAGGTGGGACTAGGAGTATTTCTGGAGCACTCACATCTTCCATGCCAGCCAACCAGGCACTCATATCCAGCTTTTGTCACCTTCCCTCATTTCAAGCTGCCATCTTGTCCCTCTGGCCTGATCACTCGCTATCTGGCACGGTGGCCAACCAATTTCCCTGAGCTACCCTTCCATTCTCCAGCCAGTCTCTATGCCTCCTAAAGTCCTATGTCACATTGGAAACAGCCTGCTATTCGGCACACAGTAAAACCTGTTCCAGTTGCACTGAAGTCACTTAAGCAGCCTAAGTGAATGAAGGATTGCAGTGTTAACCTTTTAACTTAATTATCCTCCACCATTTCTCTCCGAACCTCTTGTCTCCCACAGTGCTATCCATTTCCTGTTAGCGATGACCTCAGCCAAGTCGTACTTGCCCCTCTCTCAATAAGCTATTACTGTGAGCAGAGACCTCCTGCCTATTGGGAAAGAGATGTACAGGATGAGAAAAAAGGAGTGACTACCTATGAGAGTGATTATCTAAGGCTACTTACATGAATTCGAAAGCAGGGTGCACTCCTACCATCAATTACATTTGTACAGTAATGAATGAGAAACTCTTCAGTGCGTCCACATAATCTCTTGTGAATGCAGGATCATTGTCTTTTGACAAGTTATGCCATCTCAAGAAATGACTTCATTAATTCAGCTTGGGTCATCCTTGAGACTTAAGTTGGGGAAATGTGCAATTTTTTTTAAAAGTGTAACATATAACACATCACTTGAGTCAAACCTGTATATGCTGGGGCAGACTCCCATAGATCTGTGAATGTGGTGTTTCTTTATGTTTAATACCTATGTCCATTTTATTTTCTTAGGTGCTTCTTCTATTCACATGCATGCACACACTTATCTGTGCAACTCATACTGTATATATAATACATGTCTCACACCTACCATTTATGTGCTCTCATTCACCCACACAACACAACCTATTCAGGCATGTGGTCACACAGTTGGCCAAACTTTGGATACTGCTACAGTACTGTCTATTCTTTTCTGTGCTTGATCTCATTAGAGCATAAGAAGAGCCCCGCTGGATCAGGCCAAGGCCCAGCTAGTGCAGCTTCCTGTATCTCACAGTGGCCCACCAGATGCTTCAGGGAGCATGCAAGACAATAAGATGCCTGCATCCTGTTGCCACTCCCTTGAACCTGGCATTCTGAGGGAGCCTACTTCTGAGGAGGCTGGCAGGCCATGCATGATCTCCAGCAGGCCAGGTGCAGCCCTCAGATAAGTCATTATGGTGCTCACAGCCCCCACCCCTAGCCGGTTTCATTATCTGCAGAATTTGGTAGCTGTGGGGTGTGTGTGTGTGTGTGTGTGTGTGTGTGTGTCCTAGAACAGATGCCAAGGGCCACTGTGTTTTAAAATTGATCAGTTGCTTTTAGACCCAAGCCCCCCATTAAAGATAGGCTATTTAGAGGAAGGTATGGGGCCATGCAGAAAGCAAGACTGAGAGCGCAATCCTAAATTGGAGTTAGGCCAGCACAGGTAGCAAAATTTGGCTGGCACAAGGGCCACCGTAAAGTGCATTTGGACCACTCTCTGAGTCAGGGAGGAGGTGCACGTCCGTGTGCTGGTCTCTCTGACTCCGAGAGTGGTCAGAACATACTCTATGATGTCCTTTATGCTGGTCAAACTTTGCTGGCCTAACTATGCCAGCCTAACACCCTGTTAGGATTACATCCACACTCTCTAACTGCGCTGGTGCTTGCTGTGTGAAGATTTCCTTCCCACTGAACAATGCAGATCACCTGACTACCCATCCCATCTCCAAAGTAGTGATGAGTTGTGGCAGAGCAAACTGTGCTCAGCCCACAATTACACTGCATGTTGTGTACAGTTTTCCTCTTCTTGCAGGAAACTCTTCTGTGTGTAGACTCAATCCAAAAAGACAATACTTGCTGAGAAGCTGGTTTTCCTGAATGAATTGAAGGCCAGATGCATTTTATATAGACTTGTCATTTGTCATGGAGTTGATTGGAATTTGCTAAGACTGCGTTTACTCATAGAAATATTGATTATCCAGAATTACCGATTAATATGTAGGCCCCTTATAACATTGTATTTTATCACATCTGCCTGGACTCGTATTCTTACAAGAGTTTTGAGGAATGCAATAACCTGTCATGGTGGCAAACAAGAACTTTTATTTGAAAAATATATGTACGAATAAAAGATTTTTGTCCCTTCTCTTTATTAAAAGAAATGTAACAATACTGAACAGCAACACTTGCCTGCAGAGGTATTTTTCACCTACTTTCCAATAATATAATGTTTTCACATTTCTCTTTTCTTTAAAAAAATAGAATTTTTTTGCACACTTTGGAAAGGTAAGAATGACCTAGTCTTACAATGCTTCTGTTATTGTTCTTTTGTTTACAGGTTTTGGAGATATAGCAAGTGCAAGTTACTGCCTACTCAAGACCGCCATTGTGGTTGTTCATGGCAACTACTCTCCTTTTCTGCAGTCCAACCAGTTCCTATTTCGTCAACGTTTTATTATACCAGAAGGAAGAAGAGCAAGAGCTTATGCAAATGTGCTTCAAAATGTGCTTATGCAAAATGTGCTCTTCTTAAAATTTAGTTTCTAGATATCAACAGTAACATGGCTGGTTCTAGAAGGAAAATATCATGTAAAATAACTTCATTCCCCTGGCATGAACTTCATGAATTTGCAGTCTTAGAAGTTGGAGAAAAAATACCAGATATTCTGACCAGAATCTGCCTCTGAGAATTTTTCATGCAAGGAGGTGCTGAGCACATGGAACGCGTCAACTGCTTAGAAAGAATTAGGGGACAAGAATATGCCCTTTTCCCTGTTCCCACTAAACGGAACAGTGGTGGGATTTTACCATTGAATAAAGCACCCAATTCCCAGCTGCTCTATGTGCATGCTGTTGGGGAATAGCCAGAATACATTTTCTGAAACTGTGCCATACCAATGGACTGCCCTGCTTAAGAACGATTGTTTGGCACCATTGCTCTGTGCTAGAAACTGGCAACGGAAGGCTACAGGATCAAGTCTAGCCCCTGAAGCATATGCTGATTCCCAGGTACCAACCAGATGGCAAAAGTGTTGTATTGAAGAAAGTAACAGTGGGATATCCTAGTAGCCCACTTTGGGAAACGACGGGTGGATTCTGGTCCGTCACCATGCAAGCTCTCTTCAAATGAGCCTTCCAGAAAATGTAGTTGCTGACCAAAATCCCGTTGCTCTACACTGCAGCGAGAGTCATGGAGACTTGCCAACGCCACCAGGCTTTGCATAACTCTTGATTTTAGCTGAGAAGATGCACTTGAGGTGGCTGCGCTGGTTCCATACTTTTAGGGCCAAATCCTATTCAACTTTCCAGTGCTGGTGCTGACTTGCCAATGAGGCATGCAGTGTATTCTGCAGCAGACAAGCAGTCACAGAGGCCTCCTCCAGGTAAGGGAACATTTGTACATGGTGGCTGCACCGGCACTGGAACGTTGGATAGGATTGGGCCCTTAACCTCTTTAAATGGCTTTTCACTGGAAGGTTTGTCTGGACTGTCCATAGAATAATAGAAGAAGAGGCCTGATCCTTGATTTAATGGACTTCTCAGCTCTGTGTTTCTGTGAAAATTGTCATTTCCTCCTTCCTGAAATTTATTGGCTCAAGACTCTCATTCAGCTATGGGGAGTGGTTCAATTCCATGGTCGAGGAGTAGATTGAGCCTTTCCCTCCTATCATGGAGAAAGCCTCCAATCTGACCTGGGCCTTCCGCTTGATTGCATGGAGGCCCAATTCATGTGAGCCTATACTGCTTTTGAGATGAGGAAGAGTCACGCAAACCAGCCCTGTTCCCCCACCCAGCCCAGAGGCACAGAGAAGTGTCATCCTCATTAATGGAAGAGAAGGTCCTACTGACTCTTTTATGGGTAGGAAGCTTCCTGAAAAGTGCTGATCCTCCCTTCACTCAAAAGATAGTCCCATCACACAAATATGCTCAGTTAAGAGCATATTTGTGATGGGACTATCCATTCAGCATTCCTAGAACCCACTACAGGTAGACTTTCCCATAAAGCCCATTGTTGGTATCTTCAGTACAAAAAGCATCATGCACAAATTTGATGATGTTTTGCAGTTATTGGAACTTGCCCCCCCTTTTTGACACAATAAACCACTTTCATTTCTAATTAAGACAGTTTAGATTTTGAATCTTCATTTCCATTCCTTCGAGGCTCCATAGTTGTTCTAGCTAAGGGTGTCATTCTAAGATTGTAACTCTACAAAAACTTAGGGTACAATCCTAAGTGCAATTGGTTGGTGCAATCCTAACCAACTTCCCAGCACTGGGGTAAGAGCAATGCAGCTTTGAGGTAAGGGAACAAGCACTCCTTTATCTTGAGGAGGCCTCTGTGACTGCCCCCCCCCCAACTGCAGATGCAGCGCATGCCCATTGGCGCAGCTATGTCAGCATTGGAGAATTGGTTAGGATTGCGTCCTTATTTGCAAGTCCCAACTTGGTGAATGGCATTTTTGAGCAAATATTGATCAGGCCAGAGCTGCTTGTTCCTTGAACTTCTGTCAACTTCTGTCTTGAACTTCTGTGAACTTTGAGAAACCTAGAGGAAAAACGAGGCACATCTATGCATTTCACCACCGGCTGAAAGCAATTCTCAAGAGTATGCAAGTCCCATGGACGTCTGAGCAACTATGCACAGCTTGTTCCGCCTGCATTGCTTGCAGTGTTTTCAAGACTGGAGCGTGAATTACAAAATCATCCTATAAACAGTTTCCAAACTGCTGCAGTGTTTTGTCCTTGCAGGAAGTATGGGAGGAGGAAAAAAGGTAACTACACTAGGTTGAAATATTTCCCAAGCTGGTTCATGGGGGGGGGGGAGAGTGGGATTTCCTTCCTTACACCTTCAGGAAATCATTGCTGATCCAGGCACAGCAGGAAATTATTAAATATTTTCTCTACCCACAACCTTTACTTAAACGCACAGTGTGATACTCTGACCTTGTATTCCATCAACACAAAGTAAGATTTTTTCCCTCTCCATCTCTCTCTCTCTCTCTCTCTCTCTCTCTCTCTCATTCTCTTTAGTTTAATCATTTTAACACACAAAGCACCAAGCAGAAGTGTTGTCTGCTCTAGGGAGGATCGAAATAAGAGGAAAATGATAAAATAATGGAGGCTGACGAGGCAGGGAGGCAAGTCGGAAGAATGGCAATTCTTTTTGTTCCGCTCTGTGAAGCTTTTCTTTGTCCTGCAGCCCTGAGGTTCAGAATTCTGCTATTTGTCATGCAAACAACACAACACTGCCATGGATATTGGAATCAAAGACAGTAAGCATAGCACGCATGCAGGCTTATAATGATACAAAAGCACATCTGAAGAACATCAAGGTAAGGACACATCAATGAGACGGCCCGGCGGAATCAGCGAAGCTGAGTCTCAGCTAGCGGACGGTGGAATGCTGCATTTTCAAGTCACCAGAATACCAAAGTTCCTTCTTAACCTCATATAAGGAGGCCTGTTTTCTGCAGATTTTTGACACCAGGGCCACAGCTATTTTTTTTTAAAAAAATTCAAACTGGAGACACACTTGTATGTATATTTTCTTTCCATGAGCTCCCAGCAATAGAAAAAGGCAGGCATGCCTCCTTGCACATGTGGAAGATATTGCCTGCTAACCCAGGCTAGCCGGGGTTCATGGAGAGGGCCATACTTTTTGGATAATGGTAGTGCTTTGAGATATTCTCCTCCATGCCTGTTGGCTGTAGCCTGGACTGCGTCAGGGAAGTCTGGTACATCATCCCTCTGGATAAGGTCCCAACATATATTGACCCAGAGGTTGGATGTAACTGGCCTGGGGCCTATAGCTCTGGGAGCAAGATGATACTCCCAACACAGCAACAAGATGCTTCCAACATAGCAACAGCTTTTCACATGCTTCCCACTTCAGCCCTCTTGTGGGACCCTGAACTACTGCATGTATGGTGCGCAGTTTGGGAATCTCTCTTGCAAACCTATTCAAAACATACTCCTAAGTTTTTAACCTGGCTAACAATGAGCTCCAAGCAACCTCACAAGACCTGTCCGTGCAAACTCTTCGTGTATGCATTATCTTCATACAAGGACCATGTGGAAGATTCCCATCCAGCACAAGTTACAACCTTGGGGATGGATTGCCGTACATAGACAAAATATAAAGTGAGTCATCACAGCAGCTCAAAGTCGTAAGACAACAATGGTGGACAACTGGGGGTAGACCATCAATACCAACAAGAACACAGATATGGAGGATAAGTGTTTTGGACTAGGTGTCCTCTACTGTGACACTAATCCATATTGGGAAGTTAGTGGTTCCCAAACTTCTGACTTGACTCCCTTGATCTACTGGGACATTGGCTGCAGCACCCCATTAGGGCCATAGTCTGATACATTATATAGGGTGAAGGGTTTTTTGCTAGGGTTCCACAGCTCCCCTGGCTGGTTTCCGTGGCTTCCCGGGGAGCCATGGCTGACAATTTGGGAACCCCTGGCCTAAACTAATCATCATCAGATTCTCAGTTCTATACAATGTATGGAAAGGCTCATGATCTCAAATGAAATAAGGTTGGTGTTCAAATCCCATGATATTAATGAGATGTGCAAACTAGTTGTTGCCACCTTTAGGACCTTTAGTTTGGGATCATGACCTGCCACTCCTTGCCTTTCTCAAAACGGTTCTCCAGCAAAACTAGTCGCTATTGGTGCAGATTCAATCTTGATTATTTGTTATTACAGTGCTTGCTATCTCCTTATTCTGAATAACATAAGAGACTGCATGGCATAAGAGATACAAGAGAGCGAGTGTATCACTGGTAGACTTGGGTGGCAATGCACAAGACACTAGCCAGGGTATTGGGATTCAGATTGATTTAACTGGGAACTAAATTTAGTATATGTGGTCCTGAGGAATAACCACATGTGGTCTGAAACAGGAACAAGGAGGAAGCAATTCCTCCTCTGCCATACCGAAAAAGTGCAGCCGGGTATTTGTCTCATTACTTATGTCCATAGGTTTGTGCAGACAACACCTATTTTCCATCAAGTTGCTCAGCCAGGACAAATGACATCCATTTCATTCGGCTTTGAACAGATAAGCAGCTACTGTTTGTGGGAGGAGGGTTAATTATGTTAAACATGTCCTTTAAGCTGCAACGTATACAACTTAATTCTATATGTGTATCCTATACACACACAAAAAATTAAGTTGCAGTTCGATACACATTTACCTGGGAATAAGCCCAATTGAAATCAATGGAGCTTACTTTTATGTCTGTGGAACTCCTTGCCACAGGATGTGGTGATGGCGTCTGGCCTAGATGTCTTTAAAAGGCGATTGGACAGATTTCTGGAAGTATGCACAGGTTACAAGGTGTGATGGGTATGTACAACTTCCTGGTTTTAGAAATAGATTACCTCAGAATGCCAGATGCAAGGGAGTGGCAACAGGATTCCAGTCCTGTTGTCTTGTGTGTTCCCTGACGCATCTGGTGGGCCACTGTGAGATGCAGGAATCCAGACTAGATGGGCCTCTGGCCTGATCCAGCAAAACTATTCTTACGTTCTTAAGTAGCTATGCATGGGATTGCACCGTCATAGATTCTTTGTCTCATCCACATCCTTTTGGTTGTGAAATACAGTACCCTCCACTGGGTAATGAAACTCAGTAGCAGAACAGTCACTATCTTCTTCCAGTATTAGTTTTATATATTTTCAAACTTTTTTTTCTGAAACATGCCCACTTGTGTCGGTTTTGCAGTGCCGCCTGACACAGAGGATAGGATCTGGCAACAAAGGTCGCTACCAGTCTCACCCCGTGCTCTGCTCCTCCCCCTGGCCAGGTCCTCACTCCTGCCCTGCTCATAATAGGCACAATGCTGGTGAAGCCATCAATTCCCAACCTGCAAGCCATAGATGATCAGCATGCTGGTGTCCTGCAAGTGTTGAAGACGTGTTTTCCAGAGAGGAGGGCAGATGTGCTAGGATACAACCTTGGACCTTATGAGGTGGGTGACCAGATGGTGCTTGAGCTGGCTTTCATAAGTTACAATTAGAAGTCACTGGCATCACTTTGCAATATCACTTGGTCAGCACTTATGATATTGCTAACCTATGTGGACTTAAGACATCATTGTTAGCTCAAGTTCTGGTCATGGACAAGTACCTTTTCATGTTTTGTTCCTCTCCCAGTTAGAAGTGGCCAAGCAAGGCTGATAGGCCCTAAGGTAAGGGGGCTGCCCATTGCCATTGGAGTTGCCATTGGAGCTCTGCAGGCTCAGCCTCAGTGTGCTGTGGCCATCTAGGCCACTTCCTGGGCAGAAAAGGAAGTGCATGCCTCTGTTTCACCACCATACTCTCAACGCTGGCTTCTTTTGATGGCCCAGATCCAGTTGCCCTTGCAGCCACATTTCCCCTGTGTTGAATCCTGTCATCTCAATCTCTAGCAGAGCTGGACTGCGTGGGACAGTGCAATGTAGCTCCTGCAGTGGCTGCTGCCTACTGTACCGCAAGCAATACATTAAATAATCAGAGACTCCCATGACCCATCTACAGATGAGACTGCCCTATTGTGTATCTGCTTGATTTATTACTCTTGTCAATAGAATAAAAATGGCTCTGACCAAATTAAATCTGGCAATTTATTATCTCCTCCTAATCAGCCTCATTGGGGGAAGGGATTCCATCTGTGCACTGAATATGCTTGGAAGCTGTCTGTTGCTTCTCTGCATGAGTCACTGTCTTGGCATCTTTCCTCCCAGTCAGGAACGTCCAATGCAGTAATTCCTGCATAAGCACAGAAGGTGGGTTGTTTTGAAAGTAAGTAATTTTTTATTGTACCATGCTCATAAAATTCACATTTTAGACAGGTGTTTTCTTTGTTTGGCTGTAGGGAGTGTCCCTCCAAATTTAAAAGAGAAATTGTGCTTTGGCTATGAGAAATTTGGGGGAAAGTACTGTAAGTGGCGGTTAGAAGTAATCCATTAGTCCTAACAAGAATGCATCAAAAGGTAGTTCACTGTTAGCATGATGAAGTGAGGGGTGTCCATCCTCCTAAAATAACATGAATTTATTTCAGAGCAAAACTGTGGTGTTTAGACTGTGTAACAGTGTTTGGTATACACAGCAATTGTTTTACAGATCCTAAGCAAATCCATTAAAGCCCAGCAAGATTTGCAGCGAGTTACTCGCTCCAGCGAGTGGGGACACGAGCAGCGAGTGCTGTCCTGCGACGAAGTGCCTCGTCCGAGACCAAGTGCCAGGTAACAAGCGAGTTACGCATCTGTGCGAGTTAAGCAGCAGGGCGAGGAAGCCAGGGCCCCAGACTCTGCCCTCTCCCTGAGAAGCAGGGCAGCTCATCCCTAAATAAACACAGAGATGGAGCCAGGTAGCCAGCAGTTGGGCGGGGGCTATCCAGTGTTTTGCACAGAGTGCCACATGTATGACTATATGCCTCTGGGGCATAAGTCCTGTGTGTGTCCTCGGTGCAAGGAGCTCCAGGCACTCAGGGAACGCGTCTGCTCCCTAGAGGCCTTGGTTGCGGACCTGGAGAAGCAGAGGCAGGGAGTGAGGGTCCATGGTGAGACATCCGGGGACTTGCAGGATTCGTCCCACCCTCAGAAGGGCAGCTCCTCAGCTGCTGGGGAAAGGAGTCTCAGGGCTGGAGGACGTCAGCTTGGAACAGAGGGGATCAATCCCCCAGTGGGGGCCCCTTCTTCCTGTGACGAGCCCGCATCCAGTCGCACTAAGGATGCTCCTCAGAGGGAGGGGGGTTGCGGTTTCCTTGTTGTGGGCGATTCTATAGTTAGGAATATAGAGAGGGGCGTCTGCGACGGATGTGTGGACCGCACGGTGACTTGCCTGCCTGGTGCGAAGGTTGCGGACATCACGTCTCGTCTAGATAGGCTGGTTAGGAGTGCTGGGGAGGAGGTAGCGGTCGTGGTGCATGTTGGCACCAACGATGTGGGGAAATGTAGCCGGGAGGTCCTGGAAGCCAAATTTAGGTTGCTAGGCAGGAAGCTGAAGGCCAGGACCCCCAAGGTAGCGTTCTCAGAAGTGCTACCCGTTCCACGTGCAGGGCCAGCTAGGCAGGCGGAGATCAGGGGTCTCAATGCGTGGATGAGACGGTGGTGTCGGGACGAAGGGTTTAGATTCGTTAGGCACTGGGGGACATTCTGGGACAAGCCAGGCCTGTACAAGAGGGACGGGCTTCACTTGAACCAAAATGGAACCAGGCTGCTGGCGCTTAATATTAAAAAGGTGGCAGAGCAGCTTTTAAACTGATCCCTGGGGGAAAGCCGACAGGAGCCGAGTGGCGTCCGGTTCAGAACTCCTTATCCCTACGGGATGAGGAGGATGGAGGAGTACCAAAGAGTAATGGAGGAGTAGGAAATAGAACTTCTAAGCTGAGTGTAAGTGACAGTTTGTCCAGTAAAAGGAGAGGAGGGGAAAAGGGATCAAAAAACAGTCCCTTTTTAGAGAACCCCGTATATAGGTGTTATTATGCGAATGCTCGAAGTCTCCGAGCAAAGATGGGGGAATTGGAATGTTTGGTGGCTAGGGAAAAGATTGATATAGTAGGCATAACGGAAACCTGGTGGAATGCAGAGAACCAGTGGGATACTGTAATCCCAGGCTATAAACTCTATAGGAGGGACAGGGAAGGGCGTGTTGGCGGTGGGGTGGCCATCTATATCAAAGAAGGGATAGAATCCAGCAGAGTAGAAACTGAAGGTGGGCTGGACTCCACCATGGAGTCACTATGGGTTAAACTATCAGGCCGTAAGAGCAATGTAATAGTGGGAGTGTGCTATCGTCCTCCCGATCAAAAACTTGAAGGTGACCTTGAAATGAGGAAACAAATCAGGGCAGTGACCAAGAGAGGCAGGATTGTAATCATGGGGGACTTCAATTATCCTCATATTGACTGGGTCAACTGCTGCTCTGGTCAAGAAAGAGAGACCGGATTCCTTGACGAGCTGAATGACTGTGCCTTAGAGCAGCTAGTCATGGAGCCGACCAGAGGACAGGCGACTCTGGATTTAATATTGTGTGGTACTTGGGACCTAGTTAGGGATGTAAGTGTTACTGAGCCATTGGGGAACAGTGACCATGCTGCAATTGGTTTTGCCATGCATGTCCAGGAAAGAGTGCAGAGCAAATCTGACACAAGAACCCTTGACTTTCGAAGGGCAGATTTCCCTCAGATGAGGAGACTAGTTAGACAGAAATTGAAAGGGAAGGTAAAAAGAGTCCAATCCCTCCAGGCTGCGTGGAGGCTGTTTAAAAAAACAGTAGTAGAGGCCCAGCGGAAGTGTATAACGCAAAGAAAGAAGAGTTCGACAAGGTCCAGGAGGGTGCCTGCATGGCTGACAAACAAAGTTAGAGAAGCTGTAAAGAGCAAAGAAGCTTCCTTCCGTAAATGGAAGTCTTGCCCCAGTGAGAATAAAAAAGAACATAAACTCTGGCAAAAGACAAGTAAGAAGGTGATACGGGAGGCCAAGAAAGCGTTTGAGGAACGCATGGCTAGCAACATAAAAGGGAATAATAAAAGCTTCTTCAAATATGTTAGAAGCAGGAAACCTGCCAGAGAGGCGGTTGGCCCACTGGATGGTGAGGGAGGGAAAGAGGAGATAAAAGGGGACTTGGAGATTGCAGAGAAATTAAATGAATTCTTTGCGTCCGTCTTCACAGCAGAAGAACTTGGGCAGATACCACAGCCTGAACAGCCCTTCCTAACGAAGGAATTAAATCAGATACTGGTTAATAAAGAAGATGTTTTAGATCAAATTGATAAACCACATATAAATAAGTCACCAGGCCCAGATGGTATACACCCAAGAGTAATTAAGGAACTAAAGAACGAAGTTGCTGACCTCTTAACTAGAGTATGCAACTTGTCCCTTCAAACGGCCACGGTACCAGAGGATTGGAGGATAGCCAATGTCACGCCAATCTTTAAAAAAGGGAGAAGGGGGGACCCTGGAAACTACAGGCCTGTCCGCCTAACGTCTGTTCCGGGTAAGATGGTGGAAAGCCTCATCAAAGATAAAATCCTAAAACATGTAGAGGAACAAGTACTGCTAAAGGAAAGTCAGCATGGCTTCTGTAAGGGTAAGTCTTGCCTCACAAACCTTTTGGAATTCTTTGAAAAGGTCAATAGGCACGTGGATGTGGGTGAACCTGTGGATATCATATACCTGGATTTTCAGAAGGCATTTGACACGGTCCCCCACCAAAGACTGCTGAAGAAACTTCACAGTCAGGGAATAAGAGGGCAGGTCCTCTTATGGATCCAGAATTGGTTGAGGGCCAGGAAACAGAGAGTGGGGGTCAATGGGCAATTTTCAGAATGGAGAGAGGTGAAAAGCGGAGTGCCCCAGGGATCTGTCTTGGGGCCCGTGCTTTTCAACTTATTCATAAATGACCTGGAGACAGGGATAAGCAGTGAGGTGGCCAAGTTTGCGGATGACACAAAACTTTTCCGGGTGGTAAAAACCAGAGACGATTGTGAAGAGCTCCAGAAGGATCTCTCCCAGTTGGGGGAATGGGCAGCCAAATGGCAGATGCGTTTCAACAAAGACAAATGTAAAGTGATGCACGTTGGGGCAAAAAACCAAAACTTTACCTATAGGCTAATGGGTTCTGAGCTGTCTGTGACAGCTCAGGAGAGAGATCTTGGGGTGCTGGTGGACAATTCAATGAAGGTATCGACCCAGTGTGCGTCAGCAATTAAGAAGGCCAATTCCATGCTTGGGGTCATTAAAAAAGGGGTTGAGAATAAAACAGCCAATATTATCATGCCATTGTACAAATCAATGGTAAGGCCACACCTGGAATATTGTGTCCAGTTCTGGTCGCCGCATCTCAAAAAGGACATAGTGGAGTTGGAAAAGGTGCAGAAGAGAGCGACAAAAATGATTACGGGGCTGGGGCACCTCCCTTATGAAGAAAGACTGCAGCGTTTGGGGCTCTTCAGTCTAGAAAAAAGGCGCCTGAGGGGGGACATGATTGAGACATACAAAATTATGCATGGAAGGGATAGAGTCGATAGAGGGATGTTCTTTTCCCTCTCTCAAAACACCAGAACCAGGGGGCATCCACTAAAGCTGAGGGTTGGGAGAGTTAAAACAGATAAAAGGAAGTACTTTTTTACCCACCGGGTAGTTAATCTGTGGAACTCCTTGCCACAGGAGGTGGTGATGGCATCTGGTCTTGATGCCTTTAAGAGGGGATTGGACAGATTTCTGGAGGAAAGGTCCATCATGGGCTATAGGCAATGATGGATTGTGCAACCTCCTTACAAAGGTGGTGGGCTACTGGTACCGGGTGCAAGGGAGTGGCAACAGGATGTAAGCATCTTGTTGTTACATGCCTCCCTGGGGCACCTGGTGGGCCGCTGTGAGATACAGGAAGCTGGACTAGATGGGCCTTTGGCCTGATCCAGCAGGGCTCTTCTTATGTTCTTATGTAGGGCAAGAACTGCATTTACACCACATCACTTTGAAGCCAGAATACTACTAAAAGAAAATGGAATGATTGAGACATGATCCTCTTGTATGTATTCAGATAGCCACATTGCTCAGTTGAGACTTTTCTGAGCTTTGCTATGCAGATGCACATCTTTCTTGTAAACTCAAGTCTACAGTACTAGCTGGTTGTTCTTCCAACCAACCTTTGCTGAGTACCCCTGTGGTTTGGACTGTTGTGAAGGCCTTATCAACAGAAAGACAGACAGAAAAACCAACCAATAGCATGAAGCAGTGCTAACCTTACACTTTTCTTCATTAATAGCTAAATTCAGGCCTTTGCCACTGAGGGAAGACAGCTAGTAATCCAATCTGGATATCATGTGCACTGGTTAAACTTCAGCTGAAATAAAATTCACTTTCAGTGCAGGACATCTTTGTGCCCTGTCACGCCTGTAAAATTGAGGGCACAACCCTATTAGTGCCATTGGGCTGACACTAGATGCTTGTGTGTTGTGACAAGGGGATGCGACAAGGGGGTGTTGACCGCATTAGGCTGCATCCAAGTCTCTGTCCCCAGGTTGCGCGGTCCTGAGTCGGGCATGTGGCTTCCTCGGCTCTGTGCCCTTACCCCAGGGAGGTTCCTCAGCGCTCCAAAGCTGCACTGGATACAGCTCATGTCTGCAGGCCTCCCTGCTCCAGAACAGTTTAGGCTTCCACTCTCATTAATGTGGAAACCATTGAGCCATTAATTGGCTCAATCCAATCCAACATTCCAGCATTGATGCAGCTGTGCCAATGGGGTATGCAATGCATCCTGCAGTGTGTGTGTGTGTGTGTGTGTGTGTGTGTGTGTGTGAGAGTCATGAAGGCCCTCTCAAGGTAAAGGAATATTTGTTCCCTTGACTCAGAACAGTATTGCAGCTGGATCGGTGCTGAAAACATGGACAGGATGGGGCCCCCAGAGAATAACTAGTGATTTCTTAACAACAGCATTCACTCGCTCACATCTCAATAGACTAAGCAACAAGTCCGGCTCTGGAATGTTAGAGGAAATTATAATTAAATAATTGCAAATAAATAAATACGTAAAAACGTATAGTAGGAATATAATTGTCTTTTCTTGGCTATGTCTCCTTATTCAAAGAATAGACCCCTTCTGCTATAAAGGCCATACTTTAATCAATGAGTTTCAGAATGTTCCTCATGGTGATGGCCTTTTAGAAGTGCTTATGTAAATTCACACGTGTGTAGAAGACATTCTGTTCGCTGGACGATAAATTATAAGAGAACTTTCCCATGTTCATACACTCAAAGGACTACTTAACTGTTATACACTGTGCTCCAATGTTTCAATGAAAGACCTCAGAGCAGTCCCCCATAGGCTCCCAGGGGCCTTCCTATCTCTATGCTTCCCAGGCTCAAAGAGAAGTCAACAGCAGTGTTGTACAACAGCTGCACCTTGCTCTCTCAAACTGTAGTGTAAAAGAATAGGGGCCCAATCCTATCCAACTTTCCAGCGCTTGTGCTGCCTCGCCAATGAGGCATTCACTGCATCCTACAGTAGGGGAGCAGTCACAGATGTCTCCTCCAGGTAGGGGAACATTTGTTCCCTTTCCCAGGGCTGCATTGTGGCTGCACTAGAAAGCTGGATAGAATTGGGTCCTAGAGCTTTTATTAGAGTTATGAAAATACACAATGTGTTTGAGGGCTCACACCCACATTACCACAATAATGTCGGATTGGAATACAAGAAGTAACATAAAATATGCCTACAGTTTTCAACAAACACTGTACTTACCAATGAACTGAAATAACTAGATGTAGAACAAGTGTGGGATACTCAAAGCATGTTGGATGTTTCCCTAATAGCAGCAATTCTATGCTCTTGTGGCAAGTTTTGAGAAAAAACACACGACACTTTTCCAGCTCTGCTTTGGACACCAGTCTAATAGGCCGCCCTTTGGGTCATTGCATTGGAAGGCCTAGACCTGTGATCGCCCCAGAGATGAAATCAATATTATAAGCCTTCAGACCATTGTAGGGTCTAAATTCATCCCAACCAAACAGCACACTGGAATTGCCTGACATCCTCTACGGCGCCATCTGTGTTCTCTCATGCTAACATACAGAAATAACTATGATAACATTGTATCCAATGACCATTTCATTTTTGGATTTAGAACAGCAGAAGATTGGCTATATCTTATCTACATTCACCAATCCCAGTGAAGACCAGGCAATCCAAGCTGTTGCATAGCTTAACACATAATACAACAATGACATATTTTAAGCTGAGAAACCGATTCATTTTCTGCTTCACTGCAGAAAGATGCTTCACATACTGTTCCATTGAAATGAAAAGAAGAAGAAAAACACCTGGCTTTTTTCAAAATTGTAGAAAGCAATAAGTGAAATAGCTACACACTAGGCAAAATAATTATAAAATAAAAGAAACAGCTTCAGTACTGTTCAGTAACAGCAACATTCAGGGGAGGGAGAATTTGGTGCTTATTTTAGGAAGTTGCAAATTAACTTTTGTTTCATTATCACTCCACGGATGGAAAGGTTTGGACTGGCCCAGTGAAATGTTACAGTACCCAACAGTCCTTGTTGAAGTAGCAAAATTCAGCATAATGCTAATATGGGTGAACACCAAATGGCACTTGACTGGATAAATTCCAATATATCCTTTTGAAGAAAACAGGACTGCTAGGGTTGATTAACTGCCCTCCCCAATGGTTACCTTAAGCCCCATAACCTATAAACAGAGCTAGACACATAATGCCACGACCATCCAAATAAGGATTAGTTCTTCTCATGAGAAGGCACCACTATAGACTGACTGTAGCTCTGGTATGTTTAGTGATATTGCAATAATATCGGCCATCGCTTGGTTGACTTAAGGTATTACGGATACTGCACCACAGACTTTATTGAGCAATTGAAAATATACACAAAAGGACAAATCTTTTCTTTTTTTGGATTTGTTGGTTGGTTGGTTGTTGTTTTTTCCAAAATTTGACTTTCTTCCAATTGAAGAACCCAGTTTCAAATGTGAAAAGGGCACTTGTTTCTACAGTAACTGTGTACATCTTGCTCAGTTTGTTCCAAGTACTGTATTCATATATATGTTCTCTTTTGATTTTTAAACCACTGTTGTCATTACACCTCCAAGTAGCTTGGGGGAGCTAAAATGTTTCTTATTTGGGGGAATGATAATTAAGTTGTTCTTTCAGATTCTATTTCTCCATAAAGTTCAGCTAGTTTCTTAAACTCTGGTCCCCAATCACCAAGGTAATTATAATCCTGGTCAGAATGTGTAGTGGCTGAATCCAAAGAGCTGATAGATCCGGCTTCTGACCGTTGACCCTCATATGCATATGTCTGTAGGGAATCATATGGGGGCACGCTAGGATCAAGGTCTGCTTCTGCCAGTCTTTGTTTAATAAATTCCTGAACATCTATACTATCAAGGCTGAATGAAGCGGGATGTTTGGGTGTTGGCTTCACTTCAGGCCGAACATCTCTGCGATATTTCAGTTCTTCAGCAGCTGATGGATTCCGCAGTGCGGTTATGTCAAAAGCTTCAGTATCCTCCTCACCTCCTCCCTCATCATCATAGGTAACAACATTTTCCCGGACATCCTCTTCTGAAATGATCAGAGGCTCCTTTTTGCTGCGTCTGAGTGTGATGAAAAGGACCACTATTGCTAGTAAGAAAATTAGGTATAGGAAGATTAGTATGGTTGCTCCCTGATTAGAGAACATATAGGGCCAAATCCTATCCAATTTTCCAGCCCTGATGTAGCTGTCCCAATGATGTGTGTGCTGTGTTCTGTGGTGGAGGGAGCGTCAGGAAGGCCTCCTCAAGGTCAGGGAATAGGGCTGCTTTGCAGCTGCATTAGCACCAGAAACCTGGATAGGATTGGGTCCTTAGTTGATTAATTATTAGACGTTTAACAAATTCACATATTCACTCATTCTATGTATCAAGCCTGGTTTTGTGAACCACTGGTTAAAAAGCAGTACCCAGCTATAATATGAATAAACATACTGAAATAGATTTGCATATGACCAAAACATTAATAAAGACTCCTTTTTGAAACAATGAAGGAATGTACTTAAATATTGTAGGCCTAGAGATTATGGGACGTGTCTACAAAATTGAAGGCACTTCTATTTGCACAAAATGGAATAATTTTGACTGATCTCCTTTCCTCCGTGGCTCTATACCATCATGTTCCAGAGGGTCCTTGACCTTTAGGGGATGCAGGAGAATACAATGGCAAGGAGAACATAGGGACATTTTCTTCCTTTTGAGCCAGCCCTTAAGTTTTGTACTTGGTAGGTCAGATAGACTGGTATGCAGACAGAGTATCATCCATCACTGAAATGGTTGCTTCTCATAGACAATACAAGAACATACATTGTATTTGCATTCTAATCATTGTCCACAGAAGCTACTATAATTATACTTGTTTTGTTCATAGTTTGTTGACAGGCTGTAACTGGAAAAATACCCACCCCAAACAAACCCATGCCTGACTCCTGAAGAAACAGCTCTACAAATTCAGAAATATCCGGAGTCCCCCCAAATTTTGTAATGCTGAGAAGGGGAACAGCTATGACAAGTTCATAACATGGTAGCTTCTGTGGGTCCTGATCAAATGTTTTCTGCGGGGCTTTCAACTTCAGTGGCTTCACTGTCTATTGATTTCACTAGGACTTAGGCATGACTGACATTCTATGAATTGGGGCCAAGTGTCCATGAACAGAAGTTTCTTTTGGATGTTCCAAAATTGCTTCACCAAAAGTGGAAGAATCTTTGTTTTCACATGGACCTTAAACCAAGATCTGCACTGGGGATGCAAATTTCGAAGTGGCATAATGTGAATGTATTTGTCTTCCATCAGAAATCTCAAAGAATTCCCCCAGCAAATTCCACCAGCAAGGACGCACAATTCAGATGTATTCATCAGCACAGATGCATACAAAGTACTTATTTCTGAATACGATTCACAGGTTTGATTTCTAAGAAAATTATATATGGGTCATTGTAGGCAAAGGCCACTGCTTATTGAGCCCTGTTTGAAGAGCCAGCATATATACACAGAGACAGCATGACTAAGCTGAAGTACAGCCAAATGAGGATATTAGTTAATGGGTACTATTCAAATTAGAATGGGCACATAAAGTGTCAGAGAAAATGCATTTCCAAGGACATTTATGTAATGGAACCATCATCTTGCTCCTCTGTCCTTTGCCCCTCTTGATGATGCTTTGTGCTGTTATCAGCCCATCCCACAGAGATAATTAGCAAATGGCTTTCATACAGTCATGATAGTGCTCCTGGCAGAGGAATCTATTTCACAAATAAAAGATGCTCTTCATCTCTTCCTTTTTATCTCTTTCCCCAAGAGTACGGGATACGCAATCTGAGTCGGTGGCTTCCTGAAATCCTACCAAATTACCTGGGTAGATCGACAATGCTAATTACTTACTGACCTCTGCAAAATTAACTCGACTGGATGCCAGTCATTCAGCTGCCTGCTTTAAAGACTTCTCAGCACTATTAATTTTAGCTAAACCGTAAAAAAAAAAAAAATCAAAGCTTTGTATTTCTAATTACTCCCAATCAGAAGTGATTCCTGGGTCGGAGTGACATTCTATTTTAAAAAGCCACAACGCTGCTATGATCATCTGAAGGCTGTGGAAAGGACATCAGTGCTTAATTCTGAGAAGTGCTTACCTAGGAGGATGACGACACACAGCAGGATGGCAATTAAGGCGCCCGTACTCAATCCGGCAGAGGAGAGGAATGCTTCTGCATGGCAGGTACGCACACGCCCATCTCTTTCACATGCACATACCCGGATCACAAGGGTGCTGCTGCTGCTGAGAGAAGGAATCCCTCCATCTGAGATCACAACAGGGAGGTAATATATATCCTGTGTAGTCCGACTAAATCTCCTCCGTCGGGTCAGGATACTGGCCGTGTTATCTAGAAGAACAGCAACAAAACAAAACGTCAGAGTAGTCATGATCGTTACTATATTTAATAGTACAAACCAGCAGTTCTCAAACTGTGGGTCCATGGCCCACCAGTGGGTCACAACCCAATTTTTGGTGGGTTGCGAAATGGGCAAGGCAGATTAGGCTACGTGCAGCAAGGGTTAAACAATCTGGTACTTGGGATGGGGAACACAGTTTCCCAATCACTATTATAGCCCCAGGGGATTGGGCAGCTGTAAAGTAAAATGTTTTTAGGTGGATCTTGGTGCGAAAAAGTTTGAGAATAAACAATTTTCACCCCCGCCCATTGTGCTCCTGTTCATGTCTTTATTGGGTACTACTTTATTAGAGGGCAAATATGGACTTTTATAAGGGAACAGTTATGTGTTTTCACTGTAGTGAATACTACCCATCAAAGATGGGGGGGGGCTATAGCTCTCTATAGCAGAGTATATTATTTGCTGGCCAAAGACTCCGGACATCTCCAAAAGATCTCATGTGGCAAGGCTAGCCCTCCTTGGGATGCCAGTGCTGGCCACAGTGGATAACACTGCGGTTGCTGAACCAACAGTCTGCCAACAGTATAAGGCAACTTCATATGAAAAGTCTGACAACTCGGTATCTGCTTAATTTTGATGCAGTGGTTGGCAGCATGTTGAACAGTCATTACTATTTCTGTTTATTCATACCTTCAGTCGGTTTTTAACTGAATTGACACTGGGGGTGGTGATCTTACTCTAGGAATCCTGTAACACTTTCCTGGGAGTAAGGCCCTTGAACACAATGGGACATACTTCTAAGAAGATATACATTATAAATGATCCTGCAGTACTGCATACTGCTCAAAAGCTAGTTAGCTACTAAGGATATTTGTATTCTAAAGAATAATTCAAAATACTAATAATATTCTGTATTTTTTTACATTAAAGAAATAATTGTGAATTATATCCCAGTGGGTTTGTATTAATTATGGGACCCCAATATCAACCTGTGCTTTTACAAGCACAGAAGGGTTAACACAGACATTCTGTGCTGTGTTTTGTGACCTTATTCAAAGAAAATACAGCCCTGAGAACATAAATAGACCTGATCAAATGCTCCAATAGTCCTTGGTCTTCTGTATGAATTTGCCTGGACTAACACACCAGAGATTTTAACACTCTCTTAAAATCTGATCAGGAAAGCACAGCTTCACCCCATATGCCATAAATCTAACAAAGAGTGAGGGATCCAGGTACAGCAGCCCTGACAACAATGCAGGCTTTAAAAGGGAAGACACAGAATCCTACTTTGCAGGAGCCAAAAAAGGAACCTGAATGGAAGGGGGTTTAAATTCACACAGAAGGAACAAGCAGCAGCCAAGCTCAGATGAAAGAACTTAAGGAGAGAAGATTATCTGCAACACAGCAAAGGGGTGCGTGTGCCTGAATGAAAATGTGAGTGCAGACAAGAAACAAAGGAACAGATAAGAGCAGAGAGAGAAAATAATATTCTAAGGATGAGCGTGCAAGCTGGGGGGGAAATGAAAAGCGCAAGATGTAAAAAAAAAATGAAAAAGGCAATATTGAGAGAAGATGAAAAAAAATCTCAAATATGAAGTTGGCAGCTGTAACGGTATATTGGGAGCAGAGACCCTGAAAGACTGAAGTTTAAAACAAGTGGTGTAAAATGCCAAATGGGGAAAAAGACACTTGCAGAATACACACACACACACACACACACACACACACACACACA
>JAJKFI010000037.1:11572753-11585838 GCA_029204185.1 Lerista edwardsae
ACACACACACACACACACACACACACACACACACACAGGTCAAGGACCTCCAAAGTATTGGGTATTTTAACTTTTATTAAAAATTACACATACCCCCAGAACTGAACACAAATAGTATTATTCTAAAAAGCCTTCAGCATCTGGGGTTCCCTTTGTCAGGTTCAGAAAAAATTTGTGTTGAAGTGTGCTCAGATATGTGTCTTTCTATAGCTGACAGTAAGGAGTCCACCTTCACATGGTTTTTCTTGCTCACGATCAGAAACAGCAACTGTATTGCCTACATCTATGTCAGTCAAAAATATTATTCCGCTTATGTCTGTCTCTCTGTGCCTTTTTGTCTCTAATGCTGCAAATCCACAACCTGTTTCTCAATGTGAGGCAGCCGTTCAACTTGACAGGTTGTGATGTGTTTGCACACTGGAAGAACTCCTGGTAGGTACAGGGCCTCCCTGTGCATCAGAATAGCATTCTTACACAATCACAACACACTTCTGGTTTCACAACAAAAACAGAAAGTGGGTCATGATCACGTCATGGAGCAGCTTTGAGGTGGGGGGTTGCAGAGGGGGCCATGGCCCCCCACAACCTCCAAGGGCCAGTGCTACCCCCAGGTACGTAAAAACCTTCATTTTTGCATTCACGGTGCAAACCCAAGGCTGCCATTGCTGCCATCACCTGCCAGTCTCGCAAGTACTTACAAGTGGCCCCGTCTTTCGCGTAATGATTGAGAACTACTGTTCTTTAGAAATGTATGCAAATCATTCACTTATATCATCAATGAAACACAATTCTGGACTCCACTGACAGCGGTGAAAATCTTCAAGCTATATGGTGATCACAGCTATTGACAATCAAGCCTATGATGACCTGCACAATCCTGTACCAGGTTTGGTTTATTAGTCACCCCAGATTGTGACAGAACATTGAATGAGTGGAACAGAATGTTGGAAACTGGCATACTTACCGATTTATAGATCAATATGTCCATCAATCCACACAAAGTCTGATGATATTAAAATATTAAAATTCCCTCCTGCTTAGAGTTACGACAACCACTTTGGTGCTAGTTGTTCCACCAAGTCTTTAATTAATTCCATGTTATTCTCTGTTTTTTTTAAATATTCTGTTGGCTCGTAATTGTTATCTGTTGCATAGACTTTACTGTCCATAAAACAATATTTATTGATGTAAGTTGCCCTGGACTTTCTTGCTGAGATAGGAGAGGAGGGGTATAAACATTTTAAAATAAGTAAAAAATATATATCCATAAAGGGTAATTCACTTAAATGGTTTGATAAGTATAAATGTGTAATCCTATACATACCTGGGAGTAAGTTTCATTGAACTGAGTGGGATTTACTTTTAAATAGACAGGTTTGGATTGCATGCTTTGTGCTTTTAATGTGCCTAGTTTTTTTTTCTTGACTTTGCCTCTGAGTCTATTTCTAGATTGGTCCCTAGAGCATGGACACTAAAAGAAAAGAGGTTACGTACGCAGTCGTAGACAGTTCCAGGGCAAGCAAGCTCTATTTTGTGGTTTGAAATAATACCACTGTGAAAAGCTTGTCTATAATGTCTCTATGCTCCATATTTTCTGAAATGCCATAAAGCTGTAAAAAAGTTTGGAAGCCTCAATGATGACCTCATCAAATCAACTCTGCACCCAGGGCTATTGCATCACTCTTAGGGGCCTTCTTATCCAAGGATGTCTTCATCGCAGACTTGTTATCCCAAGTTGCGGTGCTTGAAAAATATATTAAAGCCAGCCTTGTGGGAGGGAGGGAGGGAGATACAACGGAGATGCACTGAGAGTGCTTCAGCAGGTGCGTACCAGAACACCTTGAAGAGTCCTTGCTCATGCATTATGCACAACTGGGGGTTCTATTGCCATATTACCATAACCGGCCTGCACAAGAGGACATGGGAGAACCTGTTTGCATTTTCCTTTTGGCATGTTTTTAATTGGTTGCTCAGCTCCCTGCGTGTCAAGAGTTTCAGCTGGTCCAGGCTATCTATGTTGTTGTAATTATAATTACTGATTATAATACATATGTATTCAGTAGTGTCATTCAGTAATGAGCAGACGGAACGCGAGGCGGGACTTACCGCCTGATTGGCTGCCCGGTTCTGACGGGCCGCTGCCTTTCCGAGCGCCACGCGGGCACCCCTGATCTCGGAGGGGGTGCCCGCTTGCCTGGGTGGCGCACTGGGTGCTTAGGAGAGCCGCGGAGGGGCGCGCCACCCAGAAGGAGCCCCCGCGGAGGAACGGCAGGCAGCGACGCGTCACGGGCTCCCTGTCAATCAAGGGGTAAGTCCCGCCTCGCGTTCCGTCTCCTTGTTAATGAATGACACTACTGTATGTAATACAGTTTGCTTTTAGTACAGTTTGCTTTTAGTACAGTTTGCTGTAGTACAGTTTGCTGCTACTACATTTGCTTTTAATGCATTCCTAACACCTGACAGTTCTGGAATCTTCTGTTGTTTGCAGAGGCCTGGCTTATGGGTGACACTGTCTTCCACTGTGCCTTCAAGAAGCTCAGGGTCTTCTTAGGGCTAATCCTATCTAACTTTCCAGAGCCGATGCAGCCCCAAGGAGGCGGCATTGAGAAGGCATCTGTAACTGCCCGTCTATGACCTCAGGATGAAGCCCATGCCCCATTGGCAAGGCCCCATCGGTGCTGGAAAGTTGGCTCTGGACTCTTAATAAAGATATGAAATGAGTCAGGTTGTGAGCACAGGATTTTAACCCAGGTCTCCCCACTTCAACTCCAGCATACTCTGTTCAAAATACCAGAATGTTCCTTTCCAGAAAGTGTACTTCTGAACAGTCTTTTTTCTGAATACTCTGGGAAGCGTTTTAACTTCTGAAAGACTTGCTAGTTGCTAGTGATGTTGCTGAACCCCGCAATTCCTTGGTTCGGAATGCAAAGTGTGGCCACTTAACTCACAAAGCATGCCTTACGTACAAAGTGAGGATGATGAGCTCTTCTCTTTCTTGAATTTTAAGTGAGTGAACTACTCCCTCCCCCCACTTATCTTATCTGAAAGTTGCTCTGTTAAAAGTAGGTCTCTTTTTTTTCTCCCTCTCTCTTCTTAGCTCGTGGATTATGCCATTATGGTAGCAATGCTGAAGACATTTTCTGTCTATGAACGCAACATACAGTAGGCAGAAAATGTTTTTCTGCTAGAATTCCTGCTAGGTGCTTCCTCCCTCACTTCCTTCAAATCCCTTCCTAAAACCCACCTTTTATACAAATAAAAGCTTTTGGCTTAGAGTAGATGCCTTAGGGTAGACTAATCCAATATGCACTTGGCTAAGGGCGCAATCATAACCAATGTTCCAGAATCGAGGAAAGGGCAATGAAGCTCCAATGTAAAAGAACAAACACTCCCTTTTCTTGAGGAGCGTGACTGGCCCCCAACTGCAGGATGCAGCACATGCCCCATTGGCACAGCTATGTCAGGGCTGGACAGTTGGTTAGGATTGCACCCTCAGTCCCATTAACCTCAGTGAGGCTTATTTTTGAATAGACATGCATAGGCTTACAGTGCAAGTCTACCCAATGTAACTAAGGGTGTAATCCTAACCAATGTTCCAGCACTGGCACAGCGGTGCCAATGGGGCATGTACTGCATCCTGCAGTGGAGTAGTAGTCAAGGAGGCCTCCTCAAGGTAAGGGAATGTTTGTATCCTTTCCGCAGAGCTGCACTGCCCTTACCCCAGTGCTGGAAAATTGGTTAAGATTGCACCCTAAACTAAGGCTGCAACCCTGGGAGTAGGGAGACCTACATCTGAGTAAATACGTATAGGACTACACTTTTATAACTGGGATGATTATCCTTCCTTTGTTTATCATTTCCTCTGTTGCCTTCCTGCTCCCCTCCAATGTCTGCTTTGTGCCAATTTTCATGATTTTAGCCTCTGGAGGCAGGGGCTTGTCTTTTTACACTGCCTTGTAAATAAACAATAACCATTTCCTTTAAGAAAGGTTAAGCAACAAGCAACAGTGAAACCTCAGAGGGGAAAAAATCCACCATTGGTAGACACCAAGATCATCTTCTTTCTGCTCGTTTCAGCAGTTTCCTTCAGGGCCTCCTCACACTTGGAAGGAGTAGTCATTTACTCTTCCTGCTTCTCTTGCTGCCTCTTCCCCACCAATCGATTTTCAGCTAATTGGCTCTGACTATGACCCCATGCAGCCAGTCAAAATCTTCATCAGAGAATAGATTCTTGAACAAAAGAGCACCCACAGATACACACAGAGTACTGTGGTTAAAGACACAAATACACACTTCAGTGTTATTCTCCGAGTGCTCCATTGCAGTGTCTTTTGTAACAGGCAGCTATTTTGTGTTACATGTTTAGTCAGCTATGTTTGTGTTCAGACATGTCATGTAGCACGTACGCGAGTACCCGTTCCTAGGATTAGGGCTGGCCCCGCCCATTCGCCTGCCCACTCGTCGACTCCGTTGGCGCTCCACTCCGCGCCCTGCAACGTTTAAACTGCCTGCACGTTCTCAGAGCCAGGCAGGCAGGCAGGCAGCGGAGCGAGGGAGACCGACGGCGGCAGCAGCGTGAGCAGGTAGGCTGCCTGGGGCTCCCTCCCGAGGAGGCACGGCAGTTCCTGGGGGAGGAATCGGTAGCCCACGCGGCGGCCCCAGGGAAGGCCCGGGACTCTCGGGCCTTTTCCCGGGCCGCCGCATGGCCTACCGAGGAGGCGCGGTGGTTCCTGGGGGTGGTTCCTGGGTTCCGGCTATGACCTCACTTCCGGTGGGTGGGCCCCGACACAAGTGCCAATCAAAAGTGGGTACCTGTTGCTAAATCATTTAGATGCCATTACTGTTTGTGTTCCTTATGAAAGGAAGGTTGAAACCCTGCACACATTTAGGAACACATAAATCACCTCAGCCCTCAGAATCAGTTACAGCAGCTAGTAATGTTCTCCCAGTCGTGCAATTTGTGATGCTCCACAGCCATGTTCCCAGCTCTCCCTAGAGTTTGTCTGTAAAGGCAAATGCTGTACCTGAGGAGAGCCGGTAGCCTTAGCTATAGAGTGTGTTAATACCAAGTGCTAATATTTGACTCAAATATTTTTGATCAGAAATGTTGCAGTATCAGTTATGAGGGTGGGGTCAGTGTTACTCAAATGGAAGTAAAACTTGGTAACTCCAATACATCTCTAGAAAACCTTTTAAGCAGCATGTTGAATGCACAAAAATCATAATAAAATATAGCTGGAGAAGGAATATTACAAGGTTATTCTTTTTTAAAGCACAATCCCTAGTTATTCATTGTTCACAGCACAAGAGGAATGAGCATGGTGTCCTTGCTGTAAACAACTGTGGCTCTGATAGATTATGGTTTTTGTCCACTGACAACAAATGATTATGGGAAAGGGAGTCATTTTGTTCAATGAGACATTGCAGAGAAACACAGAGCCCTGCCGATAGAGCAATGTCTTTGATTTACCTTCATTGTCCTTCAGTGTGAAGTTGGGATTCAAAGGAAGACTGTCATCCAGAGAAAAATGGAATCTTTGTCCATTTGCAAAGTCATCTCGGTCAGTGGCAGTGATAGTCTGAATGACCTGGAAGGAAAATTAAATAGTGAATGTGATGGAATTTGAGCTGGATCCAAATTTTGACAGAACTCAGCAGGATTTTTTAAGCTCAAATTGCTTTCATAAATTTCCACTTGACAGCTGCCAAAGTCGGCCTGTGGAACTATTGGGCCATCATCAGCTCATTGTAGTTGGGCTATAATGTGAAATGAGCTAAGGGACCAATTCTGTTTTTTCCCTCTTCCACCGATGCAACGGTGCCAAAATGTCTACTGCTGCATTCCAGGATGGGGAGGAAAGGCAGTCCAGGAAGTCTCTTCTGGGTAATTGAACAATCATTCCCTTACCCATTGGTAAGTCTCCACAGTGCAGGGGGGTCTACTCAGACCTGTGCTGTCTAAATTGCTGCACGATCAGGTCACTGTCATATGATAGGTATTTTGCCTGTGCAAAACTGCATTCGATCAAAAGGGGACAGAGATCTGACCTTATATGAAATGCAAATGGTTGCATGATACCAATGTATGAGCAGTGCCACAAATATCCTATCCCTCTTCCTGGCCTTGATCCATCTACCAACTTCTACCAGTTAAATTGCTGGCATAAGTCTGAGTAAACCTGTCAGGAAAGAAGAGGCTTACTCCTGGGCAATCGAACAAATGTTCCCTTATCTGAAGGAGACAGCTATCCCAGAGGACGCAAGGGATGCTCCAGGATCATGGCTGCATCGGGGTGTGTGCGTGTGTCAGGAAAGCATCCACAGGATTGCAGCCTTATTCAGGTAATGCATCTAAGAGTTTCTAGGGAGCACTTGGACATAATTACCAACACTTCTCAGGGCAGATTGGTCCATTTCCAGGAGAGTATGCAGTGAAACTCCTACAATGTCTTCATCCACATGAGCTTCTCACCTGTCTTTTACGACCTGCTCATGGCCTCTCTTTCACACAGATCCGGTTGTGTGCAAGAGAGGTATTGCCACCAGTCTTCAAACTTCTACCTCATCCCAGGGAAAACGATCAGCTCCTACCTGTGTTGCTTTTAAGCACGCCATCAAGATCATGTGTTTTAGAAGGCTTACGGTAGACTGCATTGAGTTTATCTTTGCTTTTATCGGATTGCTCTCAGGCTTTATTGCCGTTTTTAGTGTTATTTTACTGCTTAAACGGTTTGCCGTTCACTACCTTGTGAGGATGCAGTCCTAAAACACCAGTGAGAGAGATATTAAAAAAATCTTCCCCCAAGTGCCATCTCAGTACCTCCAAGGAGAACCAGCCAGGATATGTCTTCTCACCCGTCTCTGGCTGGGGATGTGAATGCTTGCTACATCAGATGTCTACTCCACCAACCATGCCCAGAATTAGTCACCGGATTGTTGCTCAAAAAATCCAGGGATTGGGATCAATGTTGCTGATACAGTGCAGCAGGTTTTTGACAGCCCCCTCCCAATTTGTTTTGCCATTAAAGCAGAAAGACAGTCATGCCAGTGCTTATGCTATAGCCTCAGTTGTAACACAGTTACAAATGAATTGCAAGATAAGCAATGACACTGTTACTATACAGTTGGTTTTGTCCCATATAAATATGAAGATAAACTGTTGTCAGACATCATTCTAACACTGGGAAACAAAACACAGGATTGGGAAAAATAAAATCTTGGTCACTCATCCACATTGGCAGGTAGTCAGATTAGCACTTAAAATAAAATGTGGGTACTTTGAAATGATGCATTTGGGTCTGAACATCTGACCTGGTCACAAATATTCTCCTTACTTAATATTGTTCCACCATTTCAGTTCTCCAAGAGCCTACTCTACCCAAAGAAATGGACTAGTTAAAGCCTAGATCTGTCAAGAAGTAAGGTAGTCCTCGCAGAAGAAATATGAGAATTATATGGGGAGAAGAAAGCAGAGATGACCAATAAAGTGACACATTACATTGACTCCTCTTATAAACACTTGTTGAACTGAGCTACTTTCAAATGTGACATGATACAAGGTTAGTAGGTTACCTGACCAGGCTTTGCATTCTCACAGACAACCACATCATCATCTTCAGCAAGCTCTGGAGGGTTGTCATTGACGTCAAGAACTTTAACTCCAACAGGAACATGGCTCAGGAGACCAGGACTATCTGTGACACACAAAAAGAATGAAATGATTCAGCACTGTCAGGAGACACAGGATCATAGCTTGTCCTGGAAGCTCTTGTCTGGCGCAAATCCCTGAAAGAAGAGCACCAACATTTCGTTCAAAACAATGACTTGTCCCAAGATCCACATCCTACGACTGGACTATACAGAAAGATGGTTTGCAAAGTCCCTGCCACCTTTTAACACACACACAGACAATGAAATCAAAGACATGATGTTTTGAAATTTAGCGAGACTCGAATGATCAACTCCAGGTTTGTAATATCTTTGATATTATAAAACATTCACGAACAAGTGTGGGGGAAGAGTCCTCAGAGTCAATTTCATATTCAAGAAAATAATCCATTGGCTTCAGTTGATTGTCGTATTGGCCTTGAATAAAAATAATAAGCTGCTAAGCCAACGTTTACCAAGAACAGAATTGCAATATGAAAAAGGATAAAGAATATACACTTAGGTTCTTTAAATCATTTTATTGCATGGGGTGTTATCGACTGTGCTTTTAAACACACGGAACAGGCATACATGGGGAAAACTAATGACCCCATTCTCTTCACACAATCTGCCGCTGGAACTAGGGCTCTGGTGGTGGAATGCCCTTTCCGGCTGTTGCAAATGGTGATCTAAAAGTGCAGGTAGCTTCATGTGTCTGGTCCACCACTGGAGAGGCCATGGAGATCTTGTGCGCAGCAGTAGGTCAAGGAAGGCCCCCCTGACAATGATGAGAATGGAGGAGAGACTGAGAGGGTGCATCCTGGTGCATGTAACCTGTGCTAATCTTTACCCCCCTCGCGACATGCCGCTTTCTCTCTTCAAATGTGCATCAATCCAAAGAGACTCATTGATGATTGGGAGGTTTACAGGGAGGTAAGGGAAAATATTTTCTTCTTCCAAGTGTCCCCATTAGGCCCCCCCCCCCCCCAATTGCATGCAGTAAAGCCTGTTTTGCCCAACTGAATGCTATGGTGGAGGAAAGGATAGAATTGGGATGTGATTCATGTGCTGGGATCCTCTATAGTTGCCAAAGGCACAGTACTATAGCTCAGTGGGGCAGGACGAGGGAGGCAAGGGTGAAAGGTGCAACAGAACAAATTTATTGTGTGGGTAATTTGCAACAATTAAGAAAGGGAAATCAAAATGAAATGAACTTCATTTCAAAAACAATTCAGTCACATACATCAGTGGCTCCCAAACCTTTTAGCACTGGGACCTACTTTTTAGAATGACAATCTGTCAGGACCTACCAGAAGTGATGTCATTAACCTGGAAGTGATGTCATGGCCAGAACTGACATAATCAAACAGGAAAAGTTTTAACAGCCCTCATAAGACAACATCAAATCAATTATTAAGTAAATATAAAATATGCAATAAATTAAAAAAAATATTTAAAATAAAGAAGAACCCTCCTAATCTTCCCAAGCAGCTGGTAATCTTTTAAACATTCCCCAAACATCCCAAAGGCTGCAGTCCTATCCACACCTACACAAGAGTAATCCCATTTATCATTGTTAAAAGAATGTAATCTGTTAAAAAAAATAGATCTGTACCATTTTCCAAAATGTAATCACATACCATGGTAGCACCAAATCTAATATATTAAAAATAACATTGAAATGAATGAGGAAGCCCCTGAAATTGGCTCATGACCCAGTTAGCGGGTCCTGACCCACAGTTTGAGAAAGAAAGACTGACATACAGCAGTCACACAGAAAGGAGAAATGTCACAAGCAGTGAACACATCATCAGCATACAGAGGAGACCTCCTGGCCCCCACCACTGGATGCAGTGGTTGTCCTTTTGGCACCACCTCATCAACTGGGGGTGGTGGTAATGGATAAGATTGGCATGTCAAATCCTTGCCTCCCTAGTCTGGCATAAGAATGCAAGTGGGTATCGCTGGTTCGAAAGTGCTGCGCCCTAAATCTCCCTTGCATAGTGGGTAGTCATATGTCAGAAAGCAGCTGGAACCCATTAGGGAGTAACACAATTCTGATATTAAAAAAAGCAATCCCTTGCTATATTTTTGAACTAGTTCTTAATTTAATAATGTCAGAGCTTACTCTGTCCTCCTGCACATAAAACAACTCAGCTCAGTAGGTGCACAGGACAACATTGTGCGGATTTATTTCTGATGCTTTCAGTTCAACCCCGTTCTTTCATTGCGAATTGTAAGGGATACTTCAATGGAAGCTTTGCTGTGTGATTGCCAAATCCATAGCATGGAGAAAGGGACCCCCATCCACTGATGAAAGGACATGATTGCAAAATGTACTTAAGAGAAAATAGGCTGACTGAAATAGCCTGAGTTGATACAAAAGCCACAGATCACCACAAATCTCATTAGTGGGTCTCACTTCTTTTCCACCTTTCTCCACATAATAACTTTAATGATAGAGAACACATTTGTTGTCTGTAAAGATCTTTTAACTTTATTGATCAAAGAAGGCTGCCCGAAAAAAGGCTGTCAGGAGTTGCATTCTTCTTAAGAAACACACCCTCTATAACATTTCTCTCTTCAATGTTCACTAAGTTTAAATGAAATGTACGTTTCTTGCATTTACAAAAAGCAAGCGAGAGCCCCTCTCCTCAACTGCGTAGATAATTTCAAGAGTTCTTAGCAGGTATTGCTGCTGAAAGCAATGCTGTAAGCTGTAAGTAGCAGGGCCTTTTTACTGGTAGCACCTGTCTTCTGGAACTTCCTTTCCTGGTAGGCTTGGTAGGTCCATGCTTTTATATGCATGACGAAAATATTCAGCCTGTTCTTGATGGACAGCCAGGTGTCCAATGCTATCCAACTTTCCAGAGCTGATGTAGCCATGCCAATAGGGTGTACGCCGCATCCTGCAATGGGGGTTGGAATCACAGAGGCCTCCTCAAGGCAAAGGAACACTAGTTCTCTTGCATTGCAGCTGCATCAGCACTGGAAAGTTGGATAGGATTGGGCCCTAAGTTAAGGTGGGGCCTTCCATGAGGACACAAAAGCTTAATTGCACCCCAGCTGTAGAGGTTTCTGAAGGGACAAAAGGTATGGTAGAGTGTAGGCAGCATCCATGCTCAGGCTTTTGGTGGTAGAGACATCCTGGAGGAGTCTGAAAAGATTGTCTTGGTGGCCAGGCTACTGGGCAGTCAAAGTTTAATTCAGGCAGACTTGGGCTTGAAAGTGTCATTATGCCAAGGTGGGGAGCCTGACTTGACATTAGAGGAAGGTGACATTCAGATGCCCCCACACTGCCACAGGTTTCTGCTCAAATCAATGGCCTTTTATTAGTGTGATCTTTGGACGTGGTGGCGCAGCGAGTTAATCCGCTGTTGCTGGGCTTTCGACCGCAAGGTTGGGAGTTCAAGACTGCGCGACAGAGTGAGCTCCCATTGCTTGTCCCAGCTCCTGCCAACCTAGCAGTTCGAAAGCACTTCAATGCAAGTAGATAAACAGGGACCACTTCGGTGGGAAGGGAACGGCATTCCGTGCGCTAAGGCGTATAGTCATGCCGGCCACATGACCACGGAAGCTTGTCCTCGGACAAAACGCCAGCTCTACAGGCTTTGAAATGGAGATGAGCACTGCCCCCTACAGTCGGTCACGACTAGACCATTTGGTCGTGGGGAAACCTTTACCTTTTTACAGTAGGACGAGCCAGTAGGAGAAGCCATCTTACCTCCTCGAGAAAGAACTCCTGACTGTCATCTACTGGACCAAGATGGCATTTGGAGAGACGGGACACATTTTGGAAAGTGAAGTTATTGGTAATACCAGAACTGGTAAATGCAAAACTAGGCTAACCAAACATAAGAACAAATGAACGGTACGTGGCATTCCTTGAAAGCAGTAGCGCTTGAAAGATGGTACCCTTGAAAGAATCCCCCAGACACAGACCTCCAGGAAATTAGCAACCAAGATCAACAAAATAGTAACATAAGCATTGTCAGTGCATAGGTAATCATCCAGTACTCTCTGCCAAATACAAGGTAGCTTTGGTGATTAACATGTTGTTAACAATTTATGCGTGTGAATGAATTTTACATTATCTGTTCGAGTTGCAAGCTGGTAATGAAGTTTGAACAGTGAAGGTTGGACTCATTTGCTTCAATTATCTGATATCATATATTAAAATCACTTGATAACTTGCTATTTTGGGAATAGTACAAGAATGAAAATAAAACAGAAGAAAAATGGGTCTGTTCAACCCTGGATTTTAATTTTTCATCTTCTTAAACATTAATAAAATCCAGTGGAGAAAAAAAATAGAAACTCTTCAATCTATTCTTGAATAGAATATTAGTCCACCTTTATTCTATGGTGATGGTATTGTGGAAGCTACGGCAGTATCTCTTCTTCGCATGCTGCTTGGTTTCTGTAAGAAATCCCAGGTCATCGTTGCAGCACCGCCCAGGGCCACAATCACAAATTGCCACCACTCCCACCTAACCAGGCGAGCAGCCACCCCCAATAGCCATGCCAGTCTGTCTCCCATCCGGAGGCCTTCAGAGGGCCAGGGATGCCGCGCATGGCTCCCCTGACCACTGGAAGGCCTTCTAAGGCCTAAGTACATAAAGCTCTTCTTATGTTCTGGAAGGCCTTAAAAGATCACTTCTGGTTTCCTGGGGAAACCAGAAATGACATTTTCATTTCTCCAGATGGGAGGCAGCGGGTGTGACCGTGGGGGCAGTGGGCGCTTGACCCCATGGATTCCCCTCTAGAAATACCATGCTGGCAGGAATCCACACCATACTTCCTCAACACTGGTGTGGGGAAGAGGCAACAGCCTAGTTTACTCTTATAATTTACTCCTGTCCTAAATTATAAACAGCAGCCCGAACTCTGGCACAGGGAGGCGGGGGGGGGGGAGCAAGCCAGACAAGCGGCAATGGTAATTGTAGAGCTGTCAGACATAGGCCTCAACACCGAGCCCAAGACCACCAAACCCGGCCGCCTTGAGGTAATACATCCTGAGTCAGATTCCCCCCAGAGAATGGGCCATCCCATATATGCCAACTTGGGCTGAAGCAGAATTCTGGAAAGTGTTTTTACCCAACAGGATAATGTTGGAAATTCCTGTTAAAATCCCCAGAATTGCTTTCAGTAGTTGCCCTTTTTAAGCTGAAGGGAAGGATATACATTCAATAAATAAAATTCATGTGTCAAATTCTCCCCCTCCCCCCACACACCATGGCCTGACAAGAAGGGTTTTGCCCTGTTTTAAAACGTTCCGAGTGTTCATGTTAAATGTTTTTAATGCTTTTGTTTTTTTGATTTGTTACATGGTACTTTTATGTTCTCTGTAAGCTGCCTTGGGCATTTGCTTTGGCATGGGAAAGGCGGGGTATAATAATAATAATAATAATAATAATAATAATAATAATAATAATAAT